>JAJJMC010013614.1:244520-335655 GCA_023531435.1 Papaver californicum
AAATTCCGGCCACTTCCGGTCGCCGCCGGTGACTTGCTGCTGCTCCGGCCGGCGTGTTCTTCATCCACCATCACCGAAGAAGACGATCTTGTAACATCTATATACGTTGCATATCCAGTGTTACATTCTGCTCCTGTTGCCTATTCTTTCAAATCTTTGTTGCTTAGAATACTTTCTGTTACAGCTGAACCCTCTCTTGCAACATTTATAAACGTATCTGTTCAGCTGTTGCACTATTATTTCACCTTGTAATCAACTTTTTGAGCAATGAAAATATCTTTTGAGCAAGTTTTCTTCACCATGGGCTAAGTTTATTTACTGGGATGATGGATAAGGTATTTTTCTCAATTTTATGTGATTTAATTATTTTCTAATAATTATTTATAATTCTTTTGTTATTAGAATTGCATAGTTTTAAATAGTAAAAACGGTTTTCTTTCAACAGTTGTGCTTTTGCTTGATGGATTATGCTTAGTTAATTAATTTTGATAGTCCATGCTTGTGATTTACCTCTGTTTGTTAGCATAACAAAACCAATTTTGGCAATTATGTGGGCTTCAATTAATTTAAAAAGAATTATCTGATGAATCACATAGGTTGTTAGAATTACCTGATTCCTGATTCCTGGTATTTTTAAAATTATTCAAAAATCATCTTTAGGTTATTTAGTCTTTTTCTTACTCCTGAAATTTTCTAGAGTTAATTAGAATCATTATTTTCTAAAATCATTACCTTCACAAGTTCGAGAATCGAACCTCTTTTTACCACTATATAAAATTACATCACCTGTCCCTTTGGTACCTTTGTATGATGAGCATATTTTCTGACATGGTAAAACGGTTTTTAGAGGTCTTTATGGATAATTTTTTGAGTATTTGGGTCATCTTTCAATGAGTGATTGCATCATTTGACATTAGTGTTGACTAGGTGTAAGGAAAAGAATTTAGTGCTTAATTGGGAAAAATATCATTTCATGGTTCGATCAGGAATTGTTTTAGGGTATATCGTATCTTCTAAGGGTATAGAGGTAGACAAAGCCAAAGTTGACCTTATTAAGAATTTACTGGTCCCCAAAACTGTATGAGATGTTAGGTCATTCTTAGGGCATGCAAGTTTTTATCGTCGATTCATTAAGGATTTTAGCTTGATTTCTAGACCTCTTTTCAATTTTCTTGCAAAAGATGTTAAGTTTGTCTTTGATGATGCTTGTTTAGAGGCTTTTGAGAATCTTAAGACTTTACTCACTACCGCGCCCATAGTCCAGACACCTAACTGGAACCTACCATTTGAGATAATGTGTGATGCTCCAGATTATGCTATTGATGTTGTGTTAGGTCAATGAGAGAACAAATTACTTCATGTGATTTACTATGCTAGCAAAACCTTGAATGATGCCCAACTAAACTACACCACCACAGAAAAGGAACTGTTATCCATTGTTTTCACCACAATAATTGAAACACTGATTTTTACCACCAAAAACTCATGTTTAGCGCAATGTTCAGAGTTGGTAATAAAAATTTCAGTTTGTTTGTTTGAGTAAAATCTACTCCTAGTATTATCTCTCACTAGGCTTATAAACACTGCCCTGGTTCTTTCTATGTTTGGAGTGATCTTCCTAAAAACTTTATCACATCTATTTTTTCATATTGCCCACATTATTGTTGCCATAGTTTATGGCCAACCAGAGTTGTCTAGGTGTGTTGTGTCTCTTCTAATGAACCAGTTTTGTAACCATCTACTGAAATTAACCAACGCATTTAGAACAAATTCCATATCTAATCTAATGCAGTTAAAAATATTTAAAGTGAAAATACGATAAAAGTATGAGTTAGAGTTAATTTCTTCTCCTCACACATGGGGCATGCTTTGTTTATTGTTGGTAGGATCCATGCAATTCTCTCATTGAGAGGCATGATGTCATGAGCATACTTCCATAAGAATGTATTTATTCTTGGTATTGTGCTCATTTTCCAAATGTTATTCCAGAACCTTTTGTTATGTTGCTCATTTTGGTGGCCTCTTCAGATTATCTGGTGGTAGAGTGATTTTGTTGTAAATTTCCCACTTGGATGCAGAGCCCATTCTAGGTTATCTTTCTGGTCTTTACCTTTTCTACCCATATTCTTTCAAAGCAAGTTTCAAGTTTAGCAATGTCCCACTTCCAGACTGTTTCAGTACTAGCCATCAGATCTTTGACAAAGATTAGAGCCCCACTTTCAATGTTCATTTGTTGGAAGTTGCTAACCTGATTAGGACACACAAGTCTTGTTATATTCTTATCTATTCTCCGTTACCCACTATCTATATTATATTATTTCTTATATGTACTACCTGTTTGTGAATATTATTCCACTCCCAAGATGTTGATTCAGGACATTCCTGCTGAATATTTAGTATACTATGATTTGGGTATTATTTATTTTACATCACCTTTGCCCATAAAGAATCTAGGCACCTAGGTAATCTCCATGTTATTTTTGCTAACAAGGCATCATTAAAGCTTTACAGGTTAAGGAAACCCATACCTCCCATGGATATGGGTTTGCATACACTTAACCAGGCCTTGAGGTATACTCCTTTCTTTCCAGTATCTTGTTTTCCCCAAAAAAATCTCTTTGCAACCTGTTTAGCTTATCAGATATGGCAATGGGAATTTTAAAACAATTCATTTGGTACATAGGCACAGTTGAAGAGTTACTTTGGATAAGAGAAGACTTGGCTGCACATGAAATATTTTTTTCTTTCTAATTTCCTAATTTATTTTCCCCTCTTTCTACCACAGGTTGAAAAGTCTTAACAATAGAAGTATGAGTAAAATGAGGGGAGCCTAAGTATCTATCATCAAGAGAAGTTATACTTACTCCTATTTTATTGACCACAATATCAATGGTTTGCCCATGGGTGTTGGGACTTAAAAAAATTCCAGATTTTTGAAAGTTTATTAGTTGATCAGAAAATTTACTGAAGTCATCAAAGATGTTTAGGTTATTTTTACTTTCAGAAACATTTGTTGATGAGAAGATTAACAGATTATCAGCAAAGAGAAAATGTGATATAGGTGGAGCAGAACCCCCCTCCCCCACTAATCCATGGAAAAGTCCACTTCCTTAAGCATTATATATTGCTCTATATAGGACTTCCATACAAATTATGAAAAGATAAGGAGACAGAGGGTCTCCCTGTCTAAGCACCCTAGTTTGTGCAAATTGTTTGCCTGGTACCCCATTTACCAACACTGAAGCTAAGATAGTGCTAATAATTGGTTGACCAGGTTACACCATTCATTACTAAAAGCCAAATTTTTCATAATGTTTTAAAAAAAAGTCATTCAAGTCTGTCAAATGCCTTTGCCATTTCTGTTTTTAAACCTATCAGAATTTTTTTGCCTCTTTGAGCTCTCATTGTGTGAATAAGATCGTGTGTTGTAATCACATTATTATTAGATATCTGCCTACCAGCTATGAAAGCAGCATAATAGGGAGATATAAACTTGAGAAGAAGACACTTCAATCTATTAGCAAGATTTTTTGAAATTGTTTTATAAATTATGTTACTCGGGTTTATAGGTATGTAATCACTGGCAGGATGTGGGAACTTTTATTTTGGTATGATAGAAACAAAAGTACCATTGATTTCTTTTAGTATTAACCAAACATAAAAAAACTTTTGACCATTTCAAAAACATCCCCATTTACTATATCCCAATTTTTTTTAGAAGAACAAGGGTAAACCCATTTGGGTCTGGGATTTATCAGGTTGCATAGATAGTGCTACATGTTTCAGCTCCTCCATAGTTGGAGTGGCAGTAAGTATAGAGTTGTCCCCATGACTGATCACCTGTTTTTTATTGAAAGTTGGGTTAGCAGTTGTACCCACTTTTTAGAAGTGTTCAGAGATAGTCCTTGAGATTTCTTCTTTTCCTTCCTTCCAATTTCCCTCTTGGTCTTTTGTAGTATCAATTTTATTTCTCCTCCACCTATTTTCAGTTTTTCTATGAAAGTGCCACTTTTTTAAAGTGTTCAGAGATGGTTGTTGAGATTTCCTCTTTTCCTTACTTCTAATTCCCCTCTTGGTCTTTTATAGCATCAATTTTATTTCTCCTCCACCTATTTTAAGTATTTCTACGAAAGTATCATGTGTTTCTATTACCAAATTGTACCTCTTTTTCCCCACTCTTATCTTTCCAGAAAATCTCCTCTACCTTGAGCCAATGAGCCTGGACATCTTTCTTTTGTTTATTTTCCTATGTTTTATTTTTAAGATCAGGTTTTGAAATGGATTTTTTTAGGTTGAATGTAGATGTGTTTATGTTGGTTGTGATGTCTCCAAATGAGTGTTTGTTCCATCTCCTAATGATGTGTTTAGTATTGTTTAATTTTTGGACCAACTTGTAAGTATTGCGTCCTGAAACAGGTATGCTCTAGGTCTTGGTGGTGACATTTAAGGCAGGATGGTTCATGTATCCAAATGCTCATGAACTTTAAAGGTTTGTAGCCTGAAATTTTTTTGGGATTTGTGTTTAACATAATTGGGGAGTGATCAGAGCCCATTGGTATCAAATGTTTTATTGATGTATTTTTGTTGTGTTTTAGGAACTGATTGCTAGCCAAACCTCTGTCTAATCTAGCTTCCACCGGATCATCATTTTTTTTTCTACTTGACCATGTGTATCCGTAACTTGTAGAATCCATGTCATTGAGCATTTTTTTTCCATAATTTCTTGAGCTCCTCTTTTTTTATCTTATTGAAACTCCCTCCCCAACTTTTTTCATCGGGACTTAAAGTGAGGTTTAGATCCCATAAGACAATCCATTCCTTGTATTGAAAGTTGTTTAACTATGAGATGTACTTCCAAAAAGATAAGTTTTTACTCTAATTTAAAGGCCGATAAACAACAAATATACTAAGTTTTTTTCTAGTAGTGGTCATGTCGTCAGCCAACCAAAATAATTCAAATTCTTACTTCACTAATATAGATTAGAGTATAGTAATAAGAACAAGTTCGTTCCCACAGAGAGGCAGGTGATAGTTAATTACTTTCGATTACTTATGTAAACAGGGGGGTTTTGGTTGTGATTATAACTAAATTATACTAAAGCAAAAAGATTAAAAACGATTATTAGAGATAAAGAACATTGGTTAGAGAATTCATCTTCCATCTTCCAACATGTTATCAACCAAATCATACTCAACATTCATGCACTCTCAATATCAATAACCCTAAAGCATCCTATCGCAGGCTTACTCCGGCAAAACTCCTATTATCATCAAAGGCGCAAGAGCCACTCTTTGAATCCCTTTCACCGAATAACTTGGCGCAAGAGCCACTCAAGTTTAACCCAATGAAAGCAATGGTATTTGTGAGTTGAGGGCAAGAGCCACTCGGATTTAACCTAGGTCACGCTTCTACACATAATTGCATGGCAACATCCCGTCGTTAACAACTATGTTATACTACTTGTAACAAGGGTCTTTTGACAATTCCAAATCTCAAACCCTAGTTTAGCTATAGATGTACATGCATGCTCATCTAATTCGCGACTTAAACAAACAAGCAATCCATCATACAAGGCGTTATAAACGGTAAAACATGAGCGATATTGAAGAGATTATGAACATACGAGAATGAGCCTTTCAATTATAAACATGTTTTCCAACTTAGGACTACATCCATAACCAATAAGAAAGGTTTAGTTCATCATGGATTTCTCAAAATTCATGGAAAACAAACAAGAAAGCAAGTAAAGCAAACCCTCGGTATTGTGATGATCAATTGCTCTCCAAGCCATTCTCCTTGTGTTCTTCAAGTGTTAAAGATGTCTTATTAATGTCTTGGATGTCTTTTTATATAGTATACACGAAATCTAGGTTTTTAATGCTTCCGGGACCCTTTTTTCCATGTTTTAGAAGCCCACACACGTGCCAAAACTCCCCCTTTTACGGTTGGGTTCGAGCCAATAACCCAACCGTAACTCTGGCACAAAAATATCACCCCAAAACACCCAGTTTTACGGTTGGGTTCGAGCCAAGAAACCCAACCGTAACTCTGTCACAAAAATTCGCTCCAAACCTCCCCAGGTTTACGGTTGGGTTCGAGCCAAGAAACCCAACCGTAATTCCTCTCGGATACTTTTTTGTACTTCACTATTTGATCATCTCTCCCTCGTCCGGTGTCCGATTGACCTCATTATATTTGGGTTACCTTCGTCTTTCAATTCTCTAAAAGATGGAAGTGACAAAATCTTCATGATTTTCCAACCAATTTTACGGTTGGGTTTGAGAGTCTAGACACAACCGTAATCTTTTTGGAATTTTCCTTCGAAATAAACTTCTTTTACGGTTGGGTTTTGGGGTACTTTCCCAACCGTAAATCTTCCTGGAACTCTTGTTTCAAAGTTGTGTTTCCATCCTTTAACCTCTTCTTTTTATGCCGGAATCAACTCTTTTCCTCTTCTTTGGTTGAATATACTTCAAAACCCTTAAGAAACTCATAAACAAACAAAATCAATGCATAATGATATGAAAACTAACAAAAAATCAATGAATTAGAGTATCCAAATAGTGCAAATAATGCACTTATCAAGTAGCACTATCAACCAAATGACAATTAATGAAATTATCTGAATAAAGTCTTATTCTAAAGTTTAATCCTAGGAGTTACCATGCCACTACTAGTCCTCTAGACCTTCCTATTGGTTTAACCACAAGAAAAATTTTATACCCTAGTTCCTTTGTTATTCTATATACATAATCATATTTATGCTTTGTTTCCGAGAAAAACCATCCTAGGGTCATGAGTATTTAACATATATTTTAGATAGGTTTGGGTGACATCACTCCCCAACCCCTGACAGTTCCAAATTATCATTATAATATTTCCAATATAGTGCAGATAACGGTTGTTGAAAAGATGGAATTGATAGAGTTTAATAAGATTATTAGGAAAATTGTTGCAGAATAGAAGATTGTAATAATTGAAAAGATAATTAGGAGTATGATTGAATTGTACTTGTATTCCCTGGCCGGTGATAATATTCTGGTGTGTATGTGGTGGCTCCTTTCTCCCTTCAGTTTCGTTCTCCCCTCCCATACTCTGAGTCTGGACAGTGGTGGTACCAAAGGAGAATCAGTGGTATCATCAGAAGAGTTTATGACAAAAGAGACTTCTTTTTTCTATTTTCTGGTTTATTTGATAGGTGTGTCTTGATTGGTTCCCATGTTGAATTTGTACCTTCTTCATTGTTTAGCTGTACAGTCCAATCCATATTTGAGGTATTCCAGTTGGCTTTCTTCTGATTTTCTAAGCATTCTTGGATTTTATTTAGGATATATCCTCTGTTCTTGTTCCTTTACAATTATAGAATTTGGCTTAGGAAATGAATTATTTTTTTTATTGGTCTTCTTTCCTTTCCTTTCATTGGAAGATGTTCATAATCAAATTGTATCCACATCTTTCCTGCGAACTCCAAGAGTACCCCTGGTATGAATGGTTTGTGTAGATAAAGTGTTACTCTGGATCGTATTGGTCTACTCTTGATGGATGCCTCTATTACTTTGCAAGTGTCCTTCAGAAGGGCTTGAATAGATTCTTCTTCAACGCGGTAAAAATGGAGGTTCAATAATTGAATCCAAAAGGCGATTTCATTAATGCATTTATCTGGTTGGGAAATATAGAGGTTCGAATCCTCTATCACAACTTGGTTTGAAATGATCCAAGCTTGGTATTGAAGAATCGTCAACTTGTCTTCTTGCTTGAATAGTGATAGTTTGAACGTAAAGGTGTTTGAGACAGATTCCAAGTGCTAAAACTGAAGTGAATGCCATCTTTTCTTTTGAGCTTGTTGGAGGCCATGGTATGAGAAGGTGCCAGCAAGTATTTTGATGGAAAGGCAGTGGTCCTGTTAATCTCTAAGTAATCTTTGCATTCTTTCTGATTGTTGAAAATTGGTGTGTTTGAGTGTTTAGGATTAGGGTTTTATTCCTTGGTTGAAGGTGGTGGTTGCAGGTGATGGTTTTGTAATAGTGGTAAATAAAGTTAGTTCAAGACTTGTGAAGATTTATTTTTAAATTTAATTTCTAAGACTAAAAATAACAAAATTTAAATAAAATTGATAATAAAGTTGAGAGAAAACTGAGGCTACGATTCCACTATTTTCCTATTTTTAAAGTGATTAAATTCAATAACTATAATTATACAATTCTAACATTTAATTTGATTCTAAAATATAGAAACAAGTAGATTTTAAAAATAACAATTGTATAACAAAAGCATGGAACATCTAAAACCTAGGCCAAAGCATGTACCATCTAACGAAATCACAATTGCTTAACAAAAATCATTAAATCAATTTTTAACCAAGGAAATTAATCATAAATTAATTGCATAAATTAATATTACCACATAATCTTTGGAAAATTAGCTTCCTCCGTCGCCTCAGAGATGGGGTTTAGCTCCTCATTGTATTGGAAAAACCCTCAAACAAAAGGTGCTTACAATGGTGAAATAATAGTAACACAGGAGATTTGATACGCTTATAAGCGTTACAGAGAAGTGCTTACTATCAGCGACACTTCTCTGACGCCTTATGTTCTTCCTCTTCTCTTTCACAGTAGCAGCAGCAGAATTGTCTGTTTTGATTTTTAATCCTTCTCTGCGTATCCTAAGCTCTCCCCAATACTCTCTTCCCCTCATATGACTCGAATACATCCTATTATACACCACAGGTCACCAAATCTTCAAGAAATCATCATTAACAATAAATATACTCGGGTATTATTTTCTCATAAACCCGCGTGATCTGATTTGATATTTTGCTTCGATTTTGCGTATCTTTTGATTATGTGCAGCTCACTCTTAATTAGGCGAATATATTCTCTGTTTTAAAGCCCCAAAATCACGTAAGATATCTTCATAAACCCAAATTCAGATTTGCGGAAGAGAAGATATGGTTTCCCTCCTATTTCAAAATTTGAATTAAGTGAGGTGGGTGCCCTCATCCAATGTACAAGTGCCTTTATTAGTTCTTCATGGGTGCCTTTAATATTTTTTCGAGACAATTTTTCCAACAATGTTTATTTTCCAAAAATACCTATAAATACATAAAAACACAATATTAGTACAAAATGAGTTCCAACACTATAAAATTTGAGAGCAAATTAGACACATAAATGTGTCTATCAAATACCCCCAAACTTACTATTTTGCTAGTCCTCGAGCAAACTACTCTAAAAATAAAGTAAAAAATCCTAACTCACTTTCGCCGGAATCGCGACTACATTTAGCATATGTAATAAGCCTTTAAACCCCTAGGTGTCCCTAGTGGACGAGTTTTATCTCGTGAGGGTTTACAAGAGGTATACCCACAAAAATTTTTACTCCAAATTCTAGCTACCTGTGAACGATTGAGGATAAACACTAAACAAACTAATTAGTTGGCATACTAAATTCTTCGCCTATAAGAATCATTATCCTATATGAGTCCAATTGATGTACACGAATTTTCACTCAGCGTACTAAAATTCATACAAGAATTCAAAACTCTACTTAAATAGTTATTCAGCCACGATACTCAGAATCTATTAAAGTACAATTACATGGAAAGATTTAGAAGATGGATATTGACAAAATGAAGTTTGCGCGTGTTGAATAAGGTGAACGGTGTTTCCCATATCTTTCTGAAAGTCAGTGCCAAGATGAATGGCTTGAGATACGCTCCCACTAGTCTTATTCCTTAAACTAATATCAACTCAGCTGGTATATACAAGGGTCCCAACACTCAATTTATTGAACATATTTTAAATTTACTGACAACATGATTGGATCAAATGAATCCAAGCGCATGCTCCTTATCAGCATCGTACATGATAGTTCTCATGGATCCTGCGTTCCACGCTTGCTTAGGCGACGGAGACAAGGAGAACACACATGTATTGGTATCAAAATGTCAATCAATTATTTTTTATTTTATTTTTTTTGAATAATGGTCTAACTGATACAATAATGGGGCTTGATCTCAAACACTTCATCCTAGCAGTGATAACAATTTGATACTGGTGCCCCACCAAATCACTTAGAGAAACACAAAAATTGCAAAAATAAAAACAGAAGGTGTTGTGGTCAAGATAGATTCCGAGATATGGCGACAACTATCATGTTATTTCTAACACCTGATCTAGGCATGATTTTATGAATAGACCACTTAGCTGGGCACACCAATTCCTATAGAAAAAAAAGAAAAATTTTCGTCTACCTAGAATGGTTAGTGTCACCCCGAATTGTTCACAAGTTTCTAAAGTTTTGAGTTTTATTATTTCAACTAAAAGTTTTTCCATTACCACCAAACTTAAACCTAACATTGTCCTCAATGTTTCAAATTAAAGTGCAACATCAAAAATATAGGTAACTAGAGGAATAAAGAGGTAAGTCAGAAAGATAGTACCTGGGCGAAGCATAACAATCCTTCTTTGCAAAATAAGACAGAAAAATAAAAACAAAAACCTACAAAAACTTACTAATGTACAACAACATCCTTGATGGTCAATCAAGGTAAGCAGGGTCCTCCAGAGGGACCTCCTCAATATCACCTGCAGGAAAAGGATCTAAAAAGGGTTTCAATCTCTGACCGTTAACCTTTGAAGAACTACTACAATCCAGTGTCTCAATCTCAATAGCACCATGAGGAAAAACAGTGCGAACTGTAAAAGGACCCGTCCACCGAGAGCGCAACTTCCTGGGAAAATGAACAAGTTTCATCCTGGGAAATATTTTAAGAAAGTCATACAAAAGAACTTTTTGACCCGGAGAAAATGACTTTCTTAAAATATTTCTATCATGCACAAGTTTCATTTTGTTCTTATACTCCTTAGCACTATTGTATGCATCTCTACGAATCTAGTCCAACTCATTGAGCTGGAGCTTCCTGTGAGCTCCTGCCTTGTCAAGCGAAAAGTTAAGTTGCTTTACAGCCCAATATGCTCTATGCTCTATCTCGACGGGCAGGTGACATGCCTTGCCAAAAACTAGACGATAAGGTGACATTCTAATGGGGGTCTTCAACGCAGTACGGTAAGCCCATAAGGCATCAGTAAGCCTCACTGACCATTTTTTCTTATTAGGATTAATTGCTTTCTCTAAAATACGTTTTATCTCCCTGTTGGAAACCTCTACTTAACCACTAGTCTGTGGGTGATATGGGGTAGCTACTTTGTGGATAATACCATATTTCTTCATCAAAAGCCTAAATGGTCGATTAAAAAAGTGCGACCCTCCATCACTAATTATAGCCCGCAGTGTACCAAAACGTGCAAATATGTTATCAATCAAAAACTGGACCACAACCTTGTGGTCATTTGTTCTACAGGAAACCGCCTCAACCCACTTAGACACATAGTATACAAAAACAATGATGTAAAAATAACCAAAATAATTAGGAAAAGGACCCATAAAATCAATGCCACACACATCAAAGACCTCAATAACTAGAATAGGGTTCAAAGACATCATATTTCTACGGGAAATGGTTCCTAACTTCTAGCAACGCTCACAAGTAACACAGTAATGGTGGGTGTCTTTAAACAACGAAGGCCAATAGAATCCACACTACAATATCTTAGCAGCAGTTTTCTTAGTACTAAATTAACCCCCACAAGCATGATCATGAAAAAAGGAAATAATAATGGACTGGTTATTCTCTGGTATACATATCCTAATAATCTGGTCTGGACAATACTTAAACAGATAAGGATCATCCCAAAAGAAATGCTTAACCTCGGCTAAAAACCTAGAACGATCTTGTTTACCCCAATGTTGGGGCATTCGACCAGTAACAAGATAGTTCAATATATTCGCATACCAAGGTAATTGGGAAACAAGGAAAAAAATTTCATCAGGAAAACTATCCCTCACAGGAGGGGAATCATCAGGGAAATTAAAAACAAGCCTAGACAAGTGGTCTGCTACTAGATTTTCTACACCCTTTTTGTCTCTAATTTATAGAGAAAATTTTTGTAACAAAAGGATCCATCTAATCAATCTAGGTTTAGTATCCTTCTTGGACAGAAGATACTTCAAAGCAGCATGATCAGTAAAGATTATGACCTTATAACCTAAGAGATAGGATCTAAACTTGTCTAAGGCAAAAACAATGGCTAACAATTCCTTTTTTGTGGTGATATAGTTTAGTTGGGCATCATTCAGAGTTTTGCTCGCATAGTAAATCACATGAAGTAATTTGTTTTCTCGTTGACCTAGCACAACACCAATAGCATAATCTGAAGCATCACACATGATTTCAAAGGGTAGGTTCCAGTTAGGTGCCTGGACTATGGGGGCGGTAGTGAGTAAAGTCTTAAGATTCTCAGAAGCCTCTAAACAAGAATCATTAAAGACAAACTTAGCATCTTTTGCAAGCAAATTGCAAAGAGGTCTAGAAATCAAGCTAAAATCTTTAATGAATCGACGATAAAAACCTGCATGCCCTAAGAATGACCTAATATCTCTTACGGTTTTGGGAACCTGTTAATTCTTAATAAGGTCAACTTTGGCTTTGTCTACCTCTATACCCTTAGAAGATATGATATGCCCTAAAACAATTCATGATCGAACCATATAATGACATTTCTCCCAATTAAGCACAGAATTCTTTCCTTATATCTAGTCAACACTAATGTCAAATGATGCAAGCACTCATCAAAAGCTGAACCAAACACTGAAAAATCATCAATAAAGAACTCTAAAAACCGTTCTACCATGTCAGAAAATATACTCATCATGCAACGTTGAAAAGTAGCGGGTGCATTACACAACCTGAATGGCATACGTCTATACGCAAAGGTACCAAAGGGACAGGTAAAAGTAGTTTTCTCTTGGTCTTCTGGATCAATAACAATCTGATTATAACCAGAGTAGCCATCTAACAAGCAATAATGATTATGTCCAGATAATCGCTCTAGCATTTGTTCGATGAAAGAAAGGGGAAATTGATCCTTCCTTGTGACCTTGTTCAATTTTCTAATACAAACACGCCACCCCGTGGTCACTCGGGTTGGGATTAACTCATTGTTTTCATTCTGGACTACAGTGATACCTGATTTCTTGGGAACAAGCTGAACGGGGCTGACCCACTTACTGTCTGAAATGTGGTAGATACTACCCGCATCTAACAACTTAAGCACCTCAGTTTGAACTACTTCTTTCATGTTAGGGTTCAGTCGACGTTGCATATCCCTAAAAGGTTTGGTGTCATCCTCTAAATGAATTTGATGCATACAAACAGTAGGACTTATAACTTTAATGTCTGCTAAGGTCCACCCTAAAGCTTACTTTTTATCTTGAAGTACGGTCACTAGCCTACTTTCCTGATCACTATCCAAATCGGGTGCTACAATTACATGTAAAGTCTCTGATGGGCCTAAAAACACATATTTCAGAGTATCTGACAATGGTTTGAGGTCCAACTTAGGAGGCTCTTCTCTAAAGAAGGAATTGAGGTAGAATTAGAAACTGGTAATGGTTCGAACTTAGCTTTCCATCTATTAGTATCTAACATAGGGGTAGAGTCTAAAAGAGCATTCACTTGATCAATGGTGCTAACATCGTCAAAATCTAAGCCAACATGGGTTAAACAATTCTTTATTGTATCTTCAGATAAGATGTTTGGTAATGACTCATGAACTAATGTTTCTATCATGTTCACCTCTTCAATGCACGTTTCATCTAACTCAGAGGGTTGCTTATTAATATGGAAAATATTCAGTTCAATTGTCATATTACCAAAAGAAAAATTCATAATACCATTTCGACAGTTAATGATCGCATTAGATGTAGCTAAAAACGGGCGACCTAATATCACAGGTATCTGGTTTTCTAGGGCAGGAACAGGTTGGGTATCTAGGATAACAAAATCCACAGGATAAATAAACCTGTCGAACTCAATAAGAACATCTTCGACAATATCACGAGGAATATTAACAAACCTATCAGCTAACTGAAGTGTTATCTGGGTAGGTTTTATGTTACCAACTCCTAGATGGAGGTACACATGATATGGAAGTAAGTTCACACTAGCTCCTAAGTCAAGTAACGCTTTCTCCACATGGTAGTTACCTATGGTGCAAGAAATGGTAGGGGAACCTGGGTCTTTGTACTTAGGAGTCGTGTTGTTCTGGATAATTGAACTCACGTGACTAGCTATAAAGGCTTTTTTCTATAAACTAAGCTTTCGCTTTCGCTTTCGCATAGAAAGGTCCTTAAGGAACTTGGCATAAGTAGGAATCTGCCTAATTACATCTAATAAAGGATGATTGATGTTGACTTGCTTAAAAATCTCCAATATATCATTAAAGTTGGATTCTTTCCTAGTTGGTACTAGAAGTTGTGGGAATGGGGCTTTGGGCACGAAATCAGGTTCAGCGGGAACCGCATTGGACTCTTTAGAGACTTTATCAGTCTCTTCAACTATAGGCTCAGAAGGGTAAACTACAGCACGTTCACTATCGGGAAAGGTTACCTTATGGTCTAACACTCTACCACTCCTAAGGTTTTTAATTGAATTCAGATGATTTGATGATTTCTCACCATAAGATAACTCATGAACTCCTCTAGGGTTGGGTTGTGGTTGACTAGGGAACTTGCCTTTTTCTCTCAAAGACTCACTCAACTGACTAAACTGGGTTCGTAAATCGTAAATAGCCTGAGATTTAGCCTGGACCATCTTTTTATTTTCTTCTAAACTTTGTTCAATCGATTGCTGAAACTTAGCATTGTGATTAGTTAACGCGGTGACAGACTCTGCTAAAATGATGACCGTCTTTTCTAACGGACTCTGAAATTGTGTTGGTCCAGAAGGATTCTTAGTATAACCAAAACCTGAGGGAACCTGAGGGTTACTAGACTGACCTTGATTTTGGCCCTTAGACCAAGAAAAATTTGGATGGTTTCTCCAACCAGGGTTATAGGTTTCTGAATATGGATCAAACTTCTGACGGTTATCATATCTAGTGTTATTGTAAATAGCATGGACTTGCTCTTCAACAGTATGTCCTTCCCAATATGACTTGGGTTCTATTCCACAACTAGATTGACTTAATTCTAAGGCTTGTAACCTTTTTGCTATAGCTGCAATTTTGGCATCTGATTCAAGAATTTCATCTACCCTATTGACATTACCTCTGCTCTTTAAAAAATTTCTCTGGGGTTCCTTACTACATTCCCATTGATGGGTCTTTTCCAGGATTTCATTCAAAAATGTCATTGCCTCATCAACAGTTTTACTATCAAAACTCCATGTACACAATGACTCAATCATGGTCGTTGTTGGATAATCTAGCCCTTCATAAAGGATCTGGACTAGTCTAACATTTTCTAAACCGTGTTGGGGACATTGTATTAATAAATCATTGAACCTCTCCAAATACCTATACAAAGATTCTCCCTCTTGCTGTACAAATATGGAAATTTCCTGCCTAATAGATGATATTTTGTGCCTAGTGAAAAATTTAGATAAAAAGGCAACGGTAAGTTGTTCATATGTCTCGACGGATTAAAATGACAAACTATATAACCAAGATTTTCCTTGTCTCTTAGGAAAAAAGAAATAACCTAAATTTCAAAGCTTCATCAGACATGTTGTGAATTCTTGGGATACTACATACTTCTTCAAAATCCCTAATGTGAAAATAAGGGTTTTCATTTTTTTTTCCTAAGAAGTCTGTGAGAACTTCATGGATCACGATCCCAATACAGCTTAACTTTGTTCCGTGAATAACTGCAAAGCTGAGAAGAATCTCCACAATCACACAATCGCCTGAGTCAATTCTAACCAGCAAAACTTACTCATTTGTTAACTTCAACGATCTTTATTCAAATTAACCATAAGCAACAGCGTAATACCTTCTGAATTTACATAATCAGGATAACTTATACATAACTTTCCAAGGCCTTCAAAGATTGTACTATCCTCCACGCAGCATTGCCTCCTTCTGTACCTCGGGATCAGAAGAAGAAAAAAAATCAAAAACAGGTGGTACCGTGGGGGACTACTATACATTCATCCAGTGTAAGTATCAGCCACTGCAACATGCCTCCAACATCAATTAGAGGTCAGAACTACAGTAGTACTACTACTATAAGTGGAAGTTCTATATCATCATCAGAATATAACAGCTCACGACGATTATCTAGGGCTGTAAGACAAAGTTGTCTGATAAGTGCTAACACCACGGGAGTCTTTTCATGCTCAAGGTGTTATTCTAATCCTATGGTCCTGCTTTTAGTAATGGCGTGACACTATGAAAACTCATTGCAAAGAGCTATTATTCATGTCACTCTAGCACATTAAACTCATTACATAATAGCTCAAAAGAAAGGACTTTGAATCAACTTTATTTTCTTATGCTAAAAGATGAAAGGTGGCTCCTGAGAAATCTCCTAGAAGACTATAATATATTGAGATAGGTTACATACTTCACTTGTCAGCTAATTGCATTCAAACTAGTGATGCGTGTTAGAATTTAAAATGGATTCTTATTTAAAATGATTTTTGTTATTTAATATATTTTAGTGGGAACTAGGGTCACTAGTTCAAACTTGGGGTGGAAAAATAGAGCCATCCATTTGTATTTTTTGGTGAATGAGAAACCTTTGGTTTTTCCCATATTGGGCAAACCAAGGAAGAAGTTTATCCTCTTTACCACAAACGTTCTATATAAAGAAAAAGAACTAGTGGATTGGATATGGACTTAGGAAATAGACTAATGGGCAAATGCACACATGTGCGCGCGGACCGCGGGCTTGCGGAGCTTGCGTGTGCTTTTGCGTGAGCCTTGACCCGAGCCTTGGCGCGACCTTTGGTGCGAGCCTGCGTGTGTCTATCTGAGATCCAACGGTTTTATATTTTAATTTTGTACATTAAGTATTTTACCGTTTTGAATTTATAAATTTAAATCAGGTTTAAATAAAAAAATCTTTTAATTAAATATCTCGAATTAAATATGTTTAATTAATTGATTTTTTATCGTTTGATAATCAACAGTCTTCTTCTTCTTTAAAAGAAAAACAATAGTCAGATTTTTTCTTACCCCAGTCGCAGCCACTGACCTGACGACTTTTCCCCTCTTCTTGCTCTGATTTGCACACTAGTTTACTTCTTAATTTTTCTTCTACTGTTAAGTTCACAACGGGCCAACGAGTCTTGCTAACTGGGTTGGTATCAGGTGGTTTTATCCTGGATTCAAATTTGTCATCTCTAAAGGTATAACAACATCTTTCTAAAGGTATACCTGACAAACATTGAGTTAAGGGCAGTCTGTTGAACATGCGACTCCATCTCTCTGTGCTTGTGTGGTTGTCTGAACTGTGCTGCTTTGTTCTAACGATTAATCTCTTTCAAGTTTCTGTTTAGTTTGCTTACTGTTACAGGAATATTCTCCAACAATACGTATTATAAGGAACTCATTCAGTTTATGCAATTCGCGAAATAGATGCTTATACTTCATAAAATTACCAGATCTGACCAATTAACCCACCAAATAAAGGTATAAAATGCAACTATCCAAGTGTTAAACGGCAAAATTACAAGGATTGAAGGTCTCCATATATGTATTATCAATTTTCCTAGATTCCACAACTGAATGAATCACCCAGAAAGAACTGTATAGTTAAGGTGTTGTCAAGGAAAGAAAACACAATGAATTTCATTGTGAAAAGCATGCCTTATCACATAATAGAAATAACCAGGGTTTTGATACCATATTTTAGACATAAATCATGCTAGACAACGACAATTAGACATGAAGTAGGATATGTTCATTGATTACCTTGAAACATGGATTTTGTTGTGGACATTTATTTACTTTTACTCTTTCACCGAGGAAACTAACTTATATAGTGAGAAAGTAAAAGTGACCAAGGTTGTTACATATCGGATTTCGGTTCGTACCGGTCAAGGACGATACATTGGTACGTCGGTATATCGGGGAAATTTCGGTTCAAACATCGGTGAAATATCGGTCCATATATTTTATACCTATAATTTTATGAAAAAATACTAGTTCACATTTTATAATTATAAATATATTTTAACACGTTATAACAAATGTTTTTTCACAAAGTTTAGAAAGAAAAACTAGTAATCATCTAAAATATATAGATCCATAGATTTCATACAAAGTTCAAACTGGAAACATAAGAAAAACAAGAACAACTTCAAAGTTCATCGTCTAAATGCTAATTAAACAAGGATATTACAATTTTAATCGAAATCATTAGATTAATTATAGATATTATCATATATATAATTCTAAAATATCATAAAAAATATAAGTAATAATTGAAACCCTAAAACAAGGATTTTTTTAAAAAAATAAATAAAAAATTTTAAAAATAAATTTTATTTTTTTTTAAAATTTGATTTTTCAAAAAAAAAAAAATCGTCCTTATCGGCCGAAATTTCGGATTTCGTCTTCGTTTCACCCGAAATCCAAAATTTCGGCGAAATTTCGACCATTTTGACCGAAATTAACTACATAGAAAGTGACACACCTAATCTATATTTATATTAGAAATGATCAGGCGAGTGAGTTAATAACTGCTTTGGAAGAATGGCCTTGTCTGTCTTTTCTGATGAATCTCAAATTGCCCAGCTCGACTAAGAGATACATAGCGACTGTGCTAGACTTCCCCCACTCTTGTCGCCCATCATTATCCCCCAATAGGTGTCACATTTTAGGCCCTTGATCCCCTCTCTTTGAGGTTAGCATGAGGGCCCATTTATATGACATTAGACCACTATTTCCATGACACCTCAAGGGGGAATCTATTGGGAACATGGAAGGCTAGCATTTTTCAGATACATAGCTATAGTTCTGTTTTTTTACTGTTGTGATAGACCCAACATTATGACATTGCTATCATCCACTTCCAGTACAAGTATTTGAAACTAATAACTAAAATCTTCCCTGATGTTATCTCTAGTCTTAGTTTGAGTGGAGGACACTCGACTTGGTGACTTGTTAAAGAGTTAATTTGTGATATTGGTAATCAAGAAATGCTAGGCGGTTAACATAATCGACATGAAGAGTCTAGAGAGGGAACTCTCTAGATAACCAACTGACTTAGACTATGTCATTATATCGTGTGTACTTTATTAATAACTAAGATAAGTATTTTCCTTTAACCGCTTAGCTTATCTAGATTTTTTTAGATTAGCAATATCACAATTTAATAAACTTTTTTAACACCCTCTCTTAATTCAAGTACCTTTTTAGATTAGCAACTTCCCTTTTTACTTGGGCTGCTAAGTTGTTACGTTGGAATAAAGCAAGAAATTGGCCCGGCTAGATATAAATTGGATTAGCAATCCAACTCGAATTTCATTTCGATAATTGACGTATCTTCCATAGAAAGAGAAACTAAATCTCCCCCCTTTTTAGCCAAAAGCTCTTTTTATTCCCCGGCCTGGTCGATACCTAGTCAGGCCATTTCTTAGTTTATTCGAAATGCAATTATTTTAGCAGTCCAACTAATAAAACTTAGATGTTTCATAT
This sequence comes from Papaver californicum, assembly GCA_023531435.1. NCBI lineage: Eukaryota > Viridiplantae > Streptophyta > Magnoliopsida > Ranunculales > Papaveraceae > Papaver > Papaver californicum. The sequence goes on from JAJJMC010013614.1 coordinate 264,066, forward strand.
ACATTAAACCAGTAATGCTGGTGGTCGACTGACAACTAAGTCACTTCTTTGACAACCTCCACTCGAATCTGATCTCAATATAAGCCTAAGTATTAATTAACAGTCTCGAATGCTTGTATTGTATAGAATCAAAGTTAATGTCATCCAATATCATTATGTTGGGATATATACAACAAAAAAACAATTTGTGAAGTATGTATTTCCATATCAAGAATTCACTAGTCAAGTGATTGACTTAAAATTCAAATCCATGAACAAGTTGTTGTTCTTATAGTCATGATGTGATGCTAATGTGACATTTACAAAAAAAATAAAAAAATAATCCAAACCTAAGCATTTTATGTGTATTTTTTTCATCATCATCATCAATCAAACAAAATATATCTAAAATTGAACTAATTTCAGTCATCCATGAATTGATTAAAAACACTAAAAAAAGTAAATCACATTGGTCATCACTTTCAATTGAGCTAATAACTTAAAGAGGGGCAGGAACAGGACTAAAAGCGGGCATACAATGTACACTATAACTTGCAAAATCAGATAATCTATAGGAATCGTTACCTTGTAATCATCTCAAAGAATCATTCAATTGTGAAGCAAGCTTTTGGTAATTCAGCAGCTAACCTTGGAACACCTTCATTAGTTGAGGAACTTCTTGCTCAAATTTTATATAAATCTTCTCCTTAATCATGCCCTTAGGGCAACTCCAACAACGCGATCATACCAGATACCAAAAACTAAAAGAAACTAACTAAATCCTAAATAAAAGCAGGCTGATTGGCACTAACTAAATCTTTTAAAACAAACTTCATGGTCACAAGAATTTTAGTTATGCATTTGTAAATAACATTACAACACGAAATAGGCCTAAAATCAATAATACTAGAAGGATTATCAACCTTTGGAACCAAAGTTAAGAAAGTGTTATTTACCTCTCCAAGAAGCTTGAATTTAGTGAATTTTTTTTAAATAGCTTTAATAAAACCAGCTTCAATAATGGACTAGCAAGTATTGAAAAAATGACTAGTAAACCCATTTGGACCAGGAGCTTTACTAGAACCAATACAAGAGAGAAAGAGTATACAATTTCATCTCTAGTGATAGGAGCAATAAGCTTAGAAGCATCCTCCATACTGCCTTATTAGAGAACTTAATAAAGTTACTTTCATCTGCTTCAAAATCAGAAGAACCAATACTAGTAAACAACTTAGAAAGGTAATTAGTGCATTTTAAAGCAATCCCTTTAGCTTCCTTCAACAAATTACCACTAGCATCCTTCAAAGAAAGGATATTATTTCTGCACCTTTTTTTTTTTAAAGAACCATGAAAAAAATCAGTATTAGAATCCCCAAGATCCATCCATTGAACACGAGATTGATGTTTAAGCATAGACTCCTCATGCCTAGCAAGTCTAGCATACTGACTAACAACTCTTCTTTAAACATAAGCCACATCACTATTCAAAGGTTGCTCTTGCACTGCAGCTTGTGCATTAACCATAACTCTCTTAGCCTCAATTACAAACTCAGAAATATTCATAAATTTCTCCTTCCTTAAGTCAATCAGCCTCAACTTTACCATGTTAAGTTTAGAAACAAGAATAAACATGCGATTACCTTTCAACTTCTCTTTCCAAACTTCTCTAATAATATCAAAAACCCAGTCTCATGAGTCAAATCATTAAAAAAATCTAAATGGGGGAGGCCCATGCTTCCTTTTTCCATAAACAAAAACAACCATAGAAGAGTGATCTGAAATTCCATGAGGTAAAAAATCATCTTTAAAAGTAGTACAAAAGGAAACCCATTCAATACTCACCAACGCCCAATCAATCTTAGAGATAATTCTCCCAGCGCCAATTTTTTTTATTAGACAAAGTGAAAAAATCTCCCGAGAAAGGAAGTTCAAACAAATGAGCCTCATAAGTACAATTAATAAAATTATTCATTGAAGAACCAGGATTACCACTACCACCCACTCTTTCATTACAATTCAGAATCTCATTAAAATCACCCAAAACCACCCAAGGATACTCATAACTACCAGAAAAAGTTACTAAATCATTCCAAAGAGCAATTATTTTATTACTATCATTCTCTCCATAAACAAAAGTAACCACAAACTTAAGATTCCTACTAGTGGTAATCTCCAAAAATAAGCTTGAGAAGCAGAATGTAACAATATAACCTTCAATTCAAGGGGATTCCAACCAACTCGTATCCTACTATAGCTGTTATTATCATAGTTATCAATAAAACTCCAACTCTTATTCATTAAAAACCTAATAGCATCTTTATTTTGAATCTGAACATGTGTCTCAACAATACGTACCAAAGATAATTTATTCAAATTAATAAAACTACTAACTTCATGTTGTTCTAGAGGATCATTAAGACCTCTAACATTCCAGCAACCAATTTTAAACATCGTTTAAAACAAGAAGGGGCCTCTTAGGCCTAGATTTCTTAAGTTCAACCCCTTTAGGAGCAAAACTAGATAAACTTGAAGAGACACCACCTTTTGATAAGAATTTACCTTTAATATTGCTAGATGAAGACCCTTTGTAATTATCAGAAGCGGGAACAACACCATCTTTACTCCCAGATCTAGAAGAATTATTAAACAACACCCAGTATCAAAAACCCCTTCTAGATTCTTAAAAACGTTATCATTCCCAACCAATACATCAAACTTATTAGAAATAAGAACCACAGTAGTCTCCTCAACCTCCATGAACACATTTTCCTTATTCCCATCGGGGGAAATAATACCACCATCCAAAATACCATGATCCAAATTAGAACCACTCTTCAAATTAGTATCAACAGATATGCTAGCGAACCATTCTTAGAGCCTTTCACAACCCAAGCAAGAGAACTCCCCTCAGAAGTAATCTTCTTACTCACTTCCACATGAATATTACTTAGATTTAACCCAAGGGCATTTACCAGCAACATGCCCAAAAGATATACATTCTGAATATTTAGGTGGTTTCCAGGAATACTCCACCTCCACATCAACCACATGTTTTCCTTCATAGTAGATAGGAAGCGAAGAAGGATACTCCCAATCAACTTCTATTTCAGTCAACACCCTAGCAAAACTCATTCCCCAGACGCAGTAAGTTTATCCATCATGATAGGTTTTCTAATTAGACTAGCAATCTTCGAGAGATCTTTATAATTCCACATATGCAATGGAACCTTCCTCAAATTCACCCAAAGAAGGAACAAATTTCATCTCAACAATTTCTTGCTCAATCAAAGCATGCCAAAGACGCACAAAGAAAAATTGCTGAGAGATATAAAAAGGTCCATATTCAATAGAAGTTACACGATCAAATTCATCATCAAATTCAAAAACATATAGAGATTCACCATGGATGGTCATATGCATCAAACCTTTAACCCTCCAAGCTTGTGAGTATTCTTCACTAACATATAAGGTAGTTTTATACCTACAAGAGCTTCCAATTACCAGATCCTTACAATGATCTAGATCCTCCTCAATATCATCAAAAACAATATCATCAACCCTCTTACCATCAGTATGCAGGATCTTCAAACTCCAAAGAAGTATCAGGAACCAACTTCTTCTTCTTTGCAAAGAAATCAGACCAAACAATTTTAGATCTAAAAACCCCAGAACGAGATTCTCCCATTGCAGATCCCTCTACCTTTTGAGAGGAAATATGTAGAGAATCATCACCAATAATCATCACAGAACCTCAATTTTCATCTATGATGGAAAATTCCTAAAACGAAACCCTAACACCTTGACTTTTTGGTCAAAATCGCCTGGCCAAAGTCAAGTTTTCACTTTTTTTTTCAAAATTATTTTGACTACATAAAAAGTGAAGTGAAGTTGATCCATTCCTTTTCTGCATAGCTTTTAAGTTTTTTTATTTTTAAGAACAAAGGTGAGACATGCAATTTACAATCCTATGCAGCTAGACAATTTCTTTTATAAAAATGGTTAAAATCGTTAGAATCTCAGAGTTTTCCATAACTTCTTCATTTTTAAGTCAAAGTTGAACAAATGATGGTTCGTTGGAGAATTTACCGTATAACTTATGATGAGTTACGTTTTGTACCTTACAGGGAAACAGCCTTGAGAGGTCAAGGTCTCACTGAACTAATAGTTGGGGCAAAATTAATAAGTATTGGATCTTATAGTATGGATGTGAATGGATATCCAGTTTTACTATTCAAGAACAAGAAATACCCACCAATTAATGATTGACCATAATTTTAACTGATTTTGTTGACAGCTACGACAAAGTTTTTTCTTCACGGATAGTAAACGATTCGGTCTCGTTTATGAAAGTTCCGGTGATAGTATCATCGGTAGATAGTGGCTTTGTCGACAATGTTATATGTTAGAGAAAAATGAACTTAAAATGATATTGGTCTTGGTGGGAATAGATCTTAGGACCTAGAAGTCACTAAGGAACACTAGCTCATTTTTCACTTTTGAATGAATCTTTAGTCCCACATTGGAGAAACTAAAGATGATTCCTCTCCTTATTACCTAGAAAGTTGCTTATAAGGGAGGGCCCTTATGGTTTAGGCACTTTTGTGGTTGGGGGAGGACTAAGGCTATGGGATAGTTGGTGCAACCATGCTTTTCACACACTTACGGTGCTTCGCACCGAAGCATGCACGAGCTCGGGTGCGCTTGCGTCTTGCGGACTCCTGTCTTCTTTTTTTTTTTTGCCCACATTGCTTGTTTATTTCCCTTCCATATCAATTGTTGTTGAGTTCGTTGAGGGTGACTAGTATAAGCACAATACTAGTCATAACGGGCAGTTCTATCCTGGACACATCTCCGCTGTTGGGATATAACATCTCTCATTCTTGAGGAGTACCCACGGACTATTGTGTTAAGGACAATTTGCTGAGCAGATGGCTCTGTCCATTGTGAGTATCACTCATAGATTTTTTAACCTTAGTAAATTTTTCTGTTTAGCATTTTTCATTATTACGGATCCAACATTATAATGGGCATTTGTTATTCCTTCCATGGTTAGGTATGTATAAACGATGTAATAACCAACTAGAAGACTCTTATCTTCGAACCTTCCTAGTAGTTGTTTTGTGTTTTTTTGGGTGTTCTTGCTATTATCTTTTTTCCTTTGCTTGCTATTGTACATTGCCTTTCTTCTTAATATATTTTTATTTATAGTGTAGAAAAAAAAATAGTATTATAATGGCTCAACGAATAAGCAGCACCACTTTGTTATTGCTTCGAGCTTGCGACTGGAAAAAGATAGTAACCTTCATGTTTATACCTGCAACCGGCATATGAAGACATGTGAGATTAATAAGTAATCAAAAAGGGTTTTTGGACTTCGTAATACCTTCGATATATGAATATGAGGTAGTATCAATGTAATTCACACTGGCCGGTATGATCGATATTTCGTCGATTTTACCGTTATTGGGCATCAACCGAAACGAAACACACCGTACCGGCGGTACGGTATTTGATCGAAAAAATCGGCCGATATTGACCGATACGAGTTGATCGAAATGACTGGTACGGCCGATATTGACCAAAAAAAAAATCCTTATCATTGTTCTAGGGTTTTCAATTGTTACTCATGTTTTTTATGGTATTTTTAGAAAATGAATACTAGTTTTATATCTTAATAGGTCCAATATGGAAAAAACATTTGATATAATAATTATAGGATAAAATATGTGGACCGATATTTAAAGCCAAAATTTACCCGGTACAAAGGCTACCAGTGTATCACTCTCGACCGGTACAAACCGAAATCCGATATGGACTACATTAGGTAGTATATAAAACGCAGTGTTTTTGGACTTTTGTAGAACCAGAAATGCCAAGCGCGTTTCTTGTACTTCATCAAATGGGCCGGTTGATGGCTACTAGTTGGAGCGAGGGTAATAGGGAAAGAAAGATACCTCTTTAAGATAATGTATCCATATCCCTTAAAAGCTCCGATTGTGACTAGTTTTAGTTTTAGCATTATTGTTGGGTGAGCATACGAATCCAGAACCGCCAATTCGACTCAATCCATTCATAGTTTGACGGGTGGACACTCAACCTGTTTATGGATAGGTTAGACATGAATGTATTTTTAAAATCTACTAAATAATGGATTGGATGCGGATGTAAGTCTAGAAAACTATTGAACACCCACACCCGTTATGTTTAAGAGTAAATAAGAAATTTATAAAATATAGATGGACATATGTCTATTTTGAAGGTAGTACATAACTTTTAATGTTTCCGTTCTAATTTAGTTGTGCCGATGAATCAAATTTATAAGCAAGCAATGTTGAGTATACTCTTTAAATTTTACTTTTGGTTGTTGGATGATATTATTATAATCTTAGCATTGTTATGTTGTAATAACTTAAGATATTATTTTAATAATCTAATATTTAAATTAGTTTTTTTTTGTTAACATGTTAACTATTATCATTTTTCCTAATGAAAAACATGAAATCTGTGGTTTTATCCACATCCAATCCGTCCACCCACCCACCCATCCTTGGGTGTCAAATCCGCGGGTGATGGATTGGACACGGATACAAATCTAATACCCGTCATTTTGATGGATTGGATTTGGGTAGCACCAAATCCACAGATCCCACCCATTGATCACCCCTAATTATTGCACTTAGGTCGTCTTTCATCAATAGTCCATGAATAAGCAAGCCTAGGACCTAGCCCACTGCTTTTTTCATTTTTGTAGCATGTCCACTTCACTGATAAGCAGACAATACATTTAAATAAGCTTTACAAAAATAAGCAAACAATACAGTTAAATAAGAACTACAAAAATACGCAAACAATACAGTTAAATAAGAATAACGCCCATAAACTTAATCAAGCAACAATTTCCAGGTATCAACTGTTATATATGCGTCTAAGCTGTAAATATTTCACACTGTATATACCAATAGTTAGCTCGAGTCATAAAATCTTAAAAAAACAATAGGTAATTAAGTCACCAGCCACATGTAAAATACAAATCATTGTTAAACCTATAATTCTCGGTATATATGATTGTCTATATTGTAACTATTCAGGACTTAAATGACCAATCAAACTTACCTCAAGCCTTCCGAATTGCAATCCAATGGAACAACTCATAGGCAGAGAGGTTCATTCACTTACCAGCCCTGTTGCTAGACAGTTCAACCAGATGCAATATCTTTGCACTGAGATTCAAGGGAACTATCCCTAACTACATCATATAACCCGGTGTTCCACAATTACGTGAGAGAACAGTAGAGCTTGCAACATACACCTGCAAGTACCCAAGTTGGTAAACAGATGCATCATCAGAAGTGTTGGTGTTTTAACTGCTCTGTTAAACTGTTATCCATTCAGAAGAACCAAGAAGAAAAGCTCTTTGAATTTTATCTGTGGCAAGTAGTAGCAGAGACCATCCCTCAAAATAACTGGAAGAACAGACTGGTTGATCCATCACCAAATGATCTGAGATCTGCTGGCTTAACCAAGGCTCTGCATAATGGGCATGTTCTTTCTCTCTCAAACCATTCTGATACACAATCTTCACAGAAAATGTGTTTACAACGAAGTAAGATAGGTGCATGCATCTTCTCCTGGCATATAGCACACAGATCGCCTGCTGCATTAACCTGTTCAGATGTGGCATAAGACCCATAATGAGCCTCTTTACATGACAATGCCTTTAATGCAGCAAAGAAACTCTAGACCTTCTCAACAAATGATGTCAGCTTGAAAGTAAGGTATAAGCCTGTGGTTAGGGATGAAAAAAGGCTTCCATATTCCTTGTTCAAAAAGAAGCGATACCAAACAGGAGTTGGTAACAATGCACGGTATAGCAGCAATAGATATTCCACCAAGGTAAGCATTTGACCCTGCCTACGGTAATTACGACCTAGGCTATTTTTGTAATATATCAGCAGTGCCAACTTCAAGATCATTTGCTGCCTGCCGCACCATTGTGTCATTAACCATGATGATGAATATAGCATGCCAGAAAGGAGGTATTGCTTTTGGAGGAAGCATAACCAGAGGATGGAGAAGATCATCATTTTGAAACCACCAATAAACACCAACTACATGAAGTATGAAGACTACAATGATTCCTACAAGAAAAGTGACTTTTCTCTCCCCTTTGAGCGTTGTCTGCTTCCGTAGAATATCATTTGACTTGAACATTACAGCAGCAATCAAAATTGTAACGAAGAAGCCTTGCAAGTGTTGCCAAATGAAGACCACCAAGAGAAGCAAAGAGAAGGGCAAAACTTGCTCAATCTACCTAGCAACCTGCTGAATATCATATCTCTGGTACGATGAGTCCCTATTATTACCCCCAACACCAGTACCGGCTTCCCCATCAGTGGTTTCATTACTAGAATTACTACCCGCTATTGAAGCTGAAGATGTCAACCCCTCACCAACTCCACCAACAATTATTAAAGAACATACAGATACCAAAAGAACCACAGCACCACTGATTCTATTTCACCTTTATGGCAGCAACAACAATTCAACAAGGTTGTACAGAATTTCTGAATTGTAACAATATGCAGTCACACCCAATCCGTACTTTTCTATAGTAAACATTTTCTGATTGTCTTGAAACTTTTACACTACCCTTATTGCAGATGGTAGCACAAGATATTCAAAAATAAGAACAATCTAACAGTTAATTAAAGAGTTATGTACATTCAAGCATGGCTACTTTCACTATCCATACACAGAATTCAGTCATGATTCTACCACACTTTGGGGAACCTAAGTGATCAGAACTCCATGAAAATTTTACAGTAGGTTACTTACATAGATATAAACATCATACTCAAATTTCAGCATTATCCAACAAACAGAAAAAGAGAAACCCCATGAACAGTTGGCTGTCCAGGGTTTCAATCCTGCAAAACGCAGTCAGAGATCATGCAATCTTTGAAGTAGTAAATAAGACCTGATTCTCATGAAATTTTTATCGTGTCATTATGATTTTATAAAGAACAACATACTAAAATTTCATCATATTCCAATGGCTGAATTTAAAGATATTAATAAAACTAAAACAGGAATTCTAGGGTTCACAAATTTAAATTACGATTAAATCATGAAATTTCTTACCAAGAGCTTGTTAGATATGGGTCAAGTAAGAGAACAACATAATCAATTCATATAGTCGCAGAAGAATATAATTTGTATTGAAATCCTTCTCTATTTCTTCACCCCTAAAGGTGCTGAGCCTCTCGACAGTAACAGAAGCCCTCTCCTGCTCAGTACGTGCAAGGTTTGCCTTGAATGTCTCACAGTCCACCTGAAGTATACTATTGTATTCTTGTGAATTTCTGTACGTAGCAGTTAGTGATCTATCCTTTGGTTGGCATTGCTTAGGTCTTCCTGAGCTTTATCAAGTTCGTCAGTCAAAGAAGCATCCAACTTTTCAATAGCCAATCTAGATTCTTTCTGAGTGTCCTCTCTATGAGCAATTTTACGAACAGGCTTGTGCAAAGTTCTCCACCTTTTTCTGTAGCCTTGGCCTTCTTTTATAGCTTCTAACTATTCCCTGTAATTACGAAATCATAGCAACCCAAGTTTCCTTGTTATATAGAAACACCTAAAATCCTTAAACGACATCACTTCTTCACTGATTTCTCGGCTAAGATTTCAGTTCAAATCCAAAACATATATGCCCAGAAATTCCTTTCCGTGCTGTCAATTCGATTCTGCAGACAAACCCAATGTTAACCTCTTCATAATGAACACAAACATCACCTTCAAATCCTCTCCACTCATACACTTCATCAACGGAAGTACCAGCAGATGTTCTTCCCTGTTTTTCCGGCACAAACTTTGCTTTAAATCCTATCGCTTCAAACTATTTATCTGCGCTGTCAACGTGGAGTTGAAGATAATCCCACTTCTTTTCTTTCTTCATCGACTCTAAAATACCTCTAAGTGTTATACCCAAAGGGAACGAGAGAAAAGGGAGGAATAAGAAATCCCCCGAGGGAGAGAACAAGAAAAAAAATAAAAAAAATAAAGGGAATCTATCCCTAGCTTATGTACGGCCATTTGTCGGACATGCTCTATATTTCCATAACATATATTAGTCATATATATAAGTACGATTAAGGGATAATTTATTTGGTATACTTATCGAGTTACTTAAATCCAAAAAAAGGTTTGGGACGTCACAGTTTTGACTTGGGCATAACCACAAATCAATTTGAGGTTGTACTCGGATATTTCATCCCAAGATAGTAGGATAAGAGATACCTTAGGGGCAGAAAAAATACGCAGTCATTTTTTAGATTCAAATTATAAAATTGCTTATCCATTAAGAGATTTCTCTAGCCCATTTGTTTTTCTTTTTTTTTTTGTTGTATTAAAATAAATTTTTTCACATAAATTTTCAAAAATAATTAAAAAAAAGTTGTGAAAAATGGATATTCACTAAAAGTTATTATTTACTACTCTTTGTTTACATAACATCTTAAGAATATTTTTCGTCACTGGTGGTGAAAATTCAAGTTGCATTGTTGCACCCATGATAATTTTCTGTTGTAAAAAAAAATATTTCTACAACATTCCTCAAGATGAGACTTCAATATTTATAGCTACCGAATGACTTCCCCATTCTAATGGGTTTAATACTCCTAACGACTTTAGCAAAAATGATAAGGGATGAGTTAACCGCAAAACAATTAGGCTGAGATATTAATCCAAAGCATAATTATTTGTCTTGTCTAATTAGTGGGGCTTGATTTTGCTAGGATGGAAAAATAATTGGGCCTCTCCAATCCTGAAAAAGAATCATCCACCTGTATATAGTAAATTACAAGTTGCAAACAATTTCTTTTAGCAAGATAGAAATATTGGTGAAAAACTCTAGTATTCGTCGTTGGAGTTTTAGTAGTAATCCCAAATACGGAAATAGGAGATATCTGAAAATTCCAGTTTTCATCTACAATAAGTTTCCTATAAAAAAAAAAAAACATTGGTTAGAATTTTAGTATTCATCAATAGTAACGTTGGGTGTGATTGGTGAAAAATAAAGTTTTCACTTTTATAAGTTTAGTATAATAAAACAGTAATATTGATGAAATTTTCAGTTTCACCTATGATTATGCTAGACAAAATTGGTTAATAATCGAATTTTAATTATTTTTCAAAATTTCTTTAACAAAGCAGAAATATTGATGAAATTTTCACCTATAGACTTTCAGTAGTAATCCCAGAGTGCAGAAATGGTTGAAAATTTCATATTTCACCAATAATAAAATAAGATTTTTTTTTGTGAAATTGAAATTTTTATAACTAGAAACCTTAAAATCAGAATAATCATAAACATCCCTAATTCATGAAATTATTTTCCTGATATTAAATAGATCAAAATAAAACAAATTAATTACGAAAACCTAGAAATGTATAATTATAAAAGCAAAGAAAGTAAAATGCAATTAAAAATAAAAGTTAAAAAATTATATGAAAAACAAAACAAATAAACCTTAGAAATAAAGGTTAGATTAAAAACCTTTCAATTCTGGTCACATAACCTTCTCAGATTTTTTTTTATGATTGGCTGAACTTTTTCAAATAAATTTAGAATTACAGAAAATTTCATCTAACTAATGTAGACTAGTTACCTCAATTATCTAAATTGATTAACTTTTATCTAACTAATGCAGACTAGTTACCTCAATTATCCGAATTGATTAACTTTTATAGAGTGTTTGGAATATGGATATATTTTGAAAAAATATTATTCGGCGTAATATTATTTTTGTGAATAAAGATTTTTTGTTTCTAATTTCTAAAATTAGTTGGGTTAATTGGTTTTTCTTATTTGAGTTTTGTCCAACTTTAGGGTTTGGTCTAACTTTTGACCAACTTAGAGTTTGGTACTTGTTTTTAACGTTGACATATGTTGACTTAGTTAAATATTGACTTCTATTAAGAAAATGCAAAAATAAAATAAAAATATTGACTTCTATTTATTTTACAATAAAATAAATACTGACTTCTATTAAGAAAACATTTTCTTTTTGTCATGCACGATGAATTGGTTCCATCCAGATTTAATATGTGAAATAGTATGACGGTTGTTTGATTTTGGTTAGATAAGTCAATTGTCTAAGACACCATTAATAGCTACACAGGAAACTATAAGATTTGTTACAAAGTATCTGAATCAAACTATGATTCTTGTTTACGATCATCTCAGCTTCCATTCTTGGTAACTAAATGAAGTGCTGTGAAACCATCCTCATCATATGTTTTGTAAGTCCAGTGGCGTAAGTAGAACAATCCCCTCCACTGACATCATATATTTGCATCTTTTTATAAAGAAGAAAATGCAGTGATGTACATGAATCAGGTGATAACCCTTCGTTAAGTGCGTTGGGATTCTTATGAAGACACAAACTAGCCCTTGTCTAGTTACTTTCATCTAATGCATCCCGTAGTTCTTTATGATTTCTATGAGTTTTACGTCGCCACCTGATTATCCTTTTCTCAAACATGATATTCAAAATTAATTAAGATATCGGTTAATAGATGTCAAAATTAAGATGATGCATGTCCTACTTCTAATATAAACGTAGTATATATATATACTTCTTCTGTTTTTAAATAATAGGCTTGTTTGGTTTAGCACAAAGATTAAGAAAACCAATCATTGTAATTATTTTTTTATATTTTTTACTAATTTGTCCTTCTTGTTTTAGATGGTCCCCTCTATTGGATATTAGATAAAAAAAAAGTGGTCGCTCCATGGATAAATTAGTAAACTAATAACATATGACTTTCATTAAATAGAAACAAGCGTATCTTTTTGACCCATTTATAGAAATCTTGCATATCATTTAGAAATGGAGGGAGTATTTCTAATATAATTAAAGTAGATAGGTACATTACTGCACACTATGTAAATATTAATAATATTTAAGAACTAGGGCTTAACCCGTGTAGTGACGGCACGAGCATGTATTATCTTCCAGTTATGCATCAAAGGATGGTTGTGTTCCGATCATTTCGTGTGAACAATTATTTTTTTTCCTATTCCATAGTATTTTACAAAAAACGCCATCTTTCAAGAGGATTTTAGGTTACAATTACAAATACTTCCATAAATATTTCATCTGACTTATCAAGCAAAATCAATTTAATTTCAATTCATTTCTGATAGACAATTTCACATGACTCAATATTATTTTCGTTTTATCCTACATCAGAATTTTGTGGGGAAGATTCAAAAACTTAAACACTGAAGACATGGAACCAACCAAGTTCCATCTCCATGACATTATCAATGGCATTACATTTTCCTTCAATACTATTTTTTTGACTGACTGCTTGCCGTCAAATTTCAAATGAGACGACTACATTAAGGCAACACGGTGCAAGTATACATGGAGTGTTGAAGCTTATACCATTTGAAGCACCTGTAATTAAGTTACAAAACAATGATAAATAAATACATGAATTATAAGTGTGAAATGGTATTTTAAATCCAGTTAGAAACACAAAATTGACAAAGATAACATTACAGACTAACCTTTTATTTAGTCCATCTAAGAAGCACATATTTCCCACTACCCTCACCCAATAGATTATCAAGTACAACTTGAGTTGAGAACTCACATTCGGCATTGTTTTCTAAATCCTTTTAGCGCCTGTAAGTTACAATGATAAATAACTACGTGAATTATATAAGTGATGAAATCGTTTTCTAAATTCTGCTAGCACTGTTTTTTCAATAAGATTACATACCAACTTCTTGATTAAACCATTTACAAAACTCATATTAAATAGTACCTTCACTCAACGGATAATCAAGCTATAATATTGCGTCCATTTAAACAACTATTCATGTTCACTTTTTGAAACAGTGAAAACATTACTAAGGATTTATCATCTATCTTTTTTTATGAAAATAATTAGTATAACAACCTACAAATAATGAAGAAACAAAATGTTTATAGCAGAACTGTACTAAATAATCCAATTGTTGAAACAAAGCCACCTAAGATAAGCGAAAAAAATAGGTCAAAGGATGGGTGGGGTACACATGCATTTACTATGTATTAAGTATTTACTATAAAATTTTACATATCATAATCAAATTCAATTGCAAAATCTATTTTAACCTTTGTGGCATCGAAGTTACCACGATCGTCAATGATCAGTCAAGAAATAAAAATAAAATAATTTGTTGACTCGTTATAATACTTGGCTAGCTACCAAACAAAAGATTCATGAAAAACACCCGCTTCTAAAAGATTTTGATCCCACTTTTCAAGGACGTCCTACTCTAAATGCACTCTATTTCAAATGTATTATCCCCCATCTATAGAAAAGTAAGAAAATAAATCATCCCGCACAGATGTTTCCCTGATTCATTTGCATCAAGAATTCCTAATAGTTTGTTTAAATAGGTATCCGGACATATACAATACTTCAATATGAAGGAAGCAACATCATTCGTTAAGAAACATAGGTGACTGAGGAAATCCTTGGAAATCATGGAGAGAACTAATCCGAGTTGGATGCTCATTTCCGCTAGAGCTAATAATCGATATGGATGACTGTGACTCTTAACGAATTAAGTAACAGTTCATTTCCTCACTTTTTCTCGTAATATCTTCCTAACATAAACTCTATTCAGCATAATCGAGAAAAAGGATCCCAAAAAGTTGATTGTATGATAAACTAAATAGATACAAACAACAATGTTTTTATCGTTTGAAGCCAACTTATTGAGATTAGGGTTCATATAATTGTCAATAATGGAATAACAAAATACCTGATAACTTTCTAGGGTGATGATTGAAAACCTAGGGATTTTTTTCAAATAAATTTGAAACAAACCAAAATATAGATGTAGATCAATAATTGAAGCCTAATCGGAAGGCTAGCTGTAAAGGTTAGTGAAGGAAATGAAGCACCAAGGTTGTGTGATGTAGTTTTAAAAGTGGTAAATAAAGTGTTCGATTCTCGAACTTGTGAAGGTAATGATTTTAGAAATAGTAAAAACAAAGCAAAATAAACTAGAGATGTTTTTAGAAAATATGGAGAAAACCAGGAATCATGATTCAGTTATTTCCCACAACTATGTGATTAATCATGTAATTCTTTTTAAATAAATTAAGCTCAGATATTGCCAAAATAGGTTTTTATGCAAACAAGCAGAGGTAAATCATAAGCATGGAACATCAATGGTCATCAACCCAGCATGATCCATCAAACAAAAACACCACTACTGAATGAAAATCGTTTTTTCTATTTCGAAACTATGCAATTTAATAGATAAAGAATTATAAATAAATTAAATAAAATAGACTCACCACATAAAATTGAGAGAAAAACCTCCTCCATCATCCCAGTAAAGGAACTTAGCTCATGGTGGAGAAAACTTACTCAAAAGATCTTTTCATTGCTCAAAATATTGATTACAAGGAGAATATGATTGCACACAGTCGATTAGATACGTCTATAAGTGTTGCTGGAAACACTTCAGCCCGTAATAGAAAACAGTTCAAAAGAATACGCAACAGGAAACAGTTTTCTGTTGCGTTTTGAAAGAAAGTACGGTTTCTGTTTTAATGAACGACAGTTCCTGTTTTAATGAACGACTGTTTGCTGGTGTAGCCTCCTTCGTGTTCTTCTTGGCAGCAGCAGAAATTTTTGTTCGTCTGTTAGCTTTCGTCTCGTGATTTGAAGCAATTCTAAGCTTCCCCCCAATCTCCTCTTAACCCAATTGATCATCACCTCTATTTATACCATCCCAAGCCTTAAATCACATTAAAACTTCCTTTTAATTCTTCATTGATTCACCGAAGAAAATTCTAAAAACGGAATTTTCTTTTTCTGATTTCTTCTCTTTCTCTGTTGATTTGATTCTATTAAGAGAATGGTGTTTATATCTTTCTCTTCTACCTTCTTATTACCCAATCTGCTTTCCAAACAAGAGAAAATTTCCAAAAACACATAACTTCCAAAAGCCGATAGTTTCCTGTTTCCGCTGTTTGGGTGAAGCAGAATTTTCTCCCCACCAAAATATGATTCAAAATCTTGGGTGTGGTTGACCTGATCCAAAAAATGGGTGCCTTAATCCAAGTTGAGGATGCCTTTAACATTTCTCCAAAAATACCTAAAAAGCAATAAAAACCATAATAAGTACAAAATTTAAATACCAACAACATATAAAATTGAGATTAAATCGGACACAAAAATGTGTCTATCAAATGCCCCCAAACTTATTATTTGCTAGTCCTCGAGCAAATCTAATCTAGAAAATAAAAATCCTAACTCACTTTCGCAGGAATCGCGACTACATTTAGCATATGTAATAAGCCTTTAAACCCCTAGGTGTCCCTAGTGGACGAGTTATAGTCTCGTGAGGGTTTACAAGAGGTATACCCACAAAACCTTTACTCCAGATTTTAGTGACTCGTGAAAAATTTAGGATAGACACTAAACAAACTATTTAGTTGGCTTACTCAATTCTTCGGCTATAGGAATCATTACCCTATATGAGTCCAATTACTGTACACGAGTGATTTACTCAAGCATACTAAATTCATATGTGACAACAGAGCTCTACTCAGATAATCGTTTAATCCACAAAACCCAGAATCTATCACAGTTCAATCACATGAAGAGCTTTAGAAGATGAACATGGAAAATATGAAGGTTGCACATGTTGACTAAGGTGAAAGGTGTTTCCCATATCTGTCTGAAGGTCATTGCCAGGATGAAACCTAATGAAATCGAGATCCGCACCCACTGTTTTTATAATACTACTATAAATTCAACTGGTCTATACTCGAGTTCCCATGGATCCTGCATTCCACGCTGGCTTAGGCGACGGAGACAGGGAAAACCCAAACACAGAGTTAATAATACCTTCTTTTTTTTTTTTTTTTATATATATATTTTTTTTCTTTTTTTCTCGCTTTTTTTTTTCAATATATATATTTATATTTTTTTTTCCTCTTTTTTTTTTTATTATTTTTTTCATAATAATGGGTCTTGATCTCAAAACACTCTATTTCATCCCGACGCCGATAACAATTTGATACTGGGCCCCACCAAATCACTTAGAGAAACACAAATTTGCAAAAGTAAAAACAGAAAGTGATATCATAGTGATAGACTCCGAGATGTGGTGACAACTATCATGTTATTTCTAACACCTGAACTCTGTCCTTTTATGAATAGACCATTTAGCTGGGTACACCAATTCCTATAGAAAAAGAGCTAAGTTTCCATCTACCTAGAGTGGTTAGTGTCACCCTGAATTGTTCACAGGCTGCTAAATTCCAAATTTTATTATTCCTAAAAAGTCTCCCCCCCAAACTTAAACTAAACAGTGTCCTCAATGTTTCTAAACACTGCACGAAAAGGAATTAGGGAAAGATATTACCGTGTCGCATGAGCATAAGTTACCTCCTTAAATCATATAGCAATAATCGGAACAACTGTGGATCATCTGAATCAAATAGTGTTATCCACAATAGAAGGAAACAACAGCAAGCTACGAAGACAAACAATCTGAACACACTTTGATCCCTATTTAGGTAAACCACATCGACCAGAGGATGGGTTTTTGGCAACTGAACTTCTTTATGAACAGGAGGATCATTGGATCTAGCTCGAAGATGATCTTGTACAATGGCAGACGTGCATATGTCAGGTCCCAAGCTAGGGACCTTCCTAAGAGTTAATGGTATAGCACATGGAGAATGATAGTCACCCCCAAACTTAGAGTTTTCAGTGTCTCTAGATAGACTAATAACAATTTCCCTTATTTCCGGATCGTCAGATTCTCGAAAATAGTCAATTGCTTCTTCTAAAGTACAATCTGGTGGTGTAGAACCTAACAAAGTGCTCACTTCATTAATAACACTATCATTATTGCTATCAATTCTATAGTTGGCTAGGCATTTCTCTAATGGATCTTCTAATGGGTCGAGCCTACGCTGCATCTCCCTAGACGGTTTGGATTCCTCCTCTGAATGGATCTGTGCATACAAACTGTTGGGCTAATTCCCTTAATATCTGCTATGGTCCATCCTAAAGCTTTCTGATTGTCCTGAAGCACGGTTACTAGCCTATTCTCTTGGTCACTATCCAAATCTGAAGCTACAATCGCAGGTAAGGTCTCTGATGGGCCTAACTCATCAAACTCTAATCCAAAGTGGGCTAGACATTTCTCTAACGGGTATTCTATCAAAGTGTTTGGTAATGACTCCTGAACTAGGGTCTCTATCATGTTGACGGTTTCTAAGCTGGGGTCATCTAACTCTAGTGGTTGATTACTAATATTGAAGATATTCAGCTCAATAGTCATGTTACCAAAAGACAAGTTTATAACACCGTTACGACAGTTAATGATCGCATTAGATGTTGCTAAGAATGGGCGACCTAGTATAACCGGTATCTGATTTTCTGGATCAGGCACGGGTTTGGTATCAAGCACAACAAAGTCCACTGGATAAATAAATTTATCCACCTCAATCAAAACATCTTCTATGACACCACGAGGAATTTTCACAGACCTATCAGCTAACTGTAAAGTCATCTGGGTAGGTTTCAAATCGCCTAGTCCTAGCTGGAGGTACACATGGTACGGAAGTAAGTTCACACTGGCTCCTAAATCGAGTAAGGCTCTTTCTACCCGGTAGTTTCCTATTGTGCAAGCTATGGTTGGGGAACCTGGGTCTTTGTACTTAAGGGCCGTACTACTCTGTATAATTGAACTTACATGACTAGCTAGAAAAGCTTTCTTATGTACGTTAAGTTTTCGCTTCCGCGTACATGTCCTTAAGAAACTTGGAATAAGCAGGAATCTGCCTAATTGCATCTAATAATGGAAGGTTGATCGTGACTTTCTTAAAAACTTCCATTATTTCATTAAAATTGGATTCCTTCCTAGTAGGTGCTAACAACCTTGGGTATGGGGCTCTAGGCATGAAATCGGTTCTCTGAGGGGTTGCCTCAGTCTCTTCAGAGGCTTTATCAGTCTCTTCAACTATTGGGTCAGGGTGAACTACAGTTTGTTCACTATCAGGCCTAGTTACCTTGTTATCCACTACCTTTCCATTCCTAAGGGTACTAATTGCATTCACATGACTGGATGATTTCTCACCAGTCGACATTTCATTGACTCCTTTAGGATTCGGTTGGGGTTGGCTAGGGAACCTACCAGGTTCTCTCTCTCTCAGAGCCGAAGCAATGTCACTAACTGAGGTCTGTAAACTAGAAATAGCTCTTTCTAGGCTTTGGAACCTCTGCTCATACTTTTCGTCATTGCTGGGCTGAGTTGGACCAGCCGAATTCTTATAACTGAAGCCTAGAGGAACTTTGGCATTACTAAACTGACCTTGAGCCTGGCCTTTCGACCAGGAAAGGTTCGGGTGGTTTCTCCAGCCAGGGTTATAAGATTCCGAATATGGGTCGAACTTTCTTTGGTTATCAAATCTAGTGTTATCATAAAGAGCAAAAGCTTGCTCTTCGAATTGGTTGGGCTCTGAACTACTAGCTTGATTCATTTTGACCAGTTCTAACCTTCTAGATAAGGCTTCTATTAGGGCCTTTGAATCAAAAGATCCTTCTACCCTATGAACATTTCCTCTTCCTAGAAGAATTGTTCTTTTTGGCTCCCTACTGATCTCCCACTGCTGGGTCTTCTCGGCGATGTCCCTCAGAAGTTTCATCGCCTCAGCAGGAGTCTTACTGTCGAACCCTCCGGTTGACAAAGACTCGACTAAGGTTATAGATGCGTAGTCCAAACCGTCATAGAGGATCTGAACTACCCTCAACTCCTCTATACCATGGTCTGGGCATTGGGACAATAAATCATTGAACCTTTCTACATACACATACAAAGACTCTCCCTCTAGCTGGGAAAACGTGCATATTTTCTGCCTAACAGACGAAATTTTGTTCCTAGGGAAGAACTTCTGAATAAAAGCTGAAGTAAGTTGGGCATAGGTTTCAACTGACTGGGGAGTCAAGCTGTATAGCCACGACTTGGCTTTGTCTCTTAGTGAAAAGGGAAATAGTCTAAGTTTAATAGACTCGTCATTCAAGTCTCCAATCCTGATTGTGCTACATATTTCCTCGAATTCCCTAACATGAAAATAGGGATTTTTGTTTTCTTTTCCTAAGAATAGTGGAAGCATCTGGATGATTCCGGGTTTCAGTTCGTAGCTCGCTTCAGTAGCGGCTAACTTGATGCAAGATGGACGTGAGGTCCGGGTCGGATTCAACAAATCCTTCAGAGATGTCATTGTTGACACGGTCTCAGGAGTGACTAGTTCACTCTCAGTTAGCTTCTCAAGGTTAAGGTGAACTACAAGTCTTCCACTAATTAACCTACCTTGAGGGTCTCTATCCCAAGTTCGCCTTAAGGGCGTTCTTGGCATACAAAAATTGAATCCTAACAAGAAATTAATCAAACACAATCGTGCCCTGACTCAACCAAATCAAACCTAAATCTAGAAAACAACAAGCATGATGGCTCCACTTAGATTGTTTCTAGACCAGCTTCTATTCTTTCAAAAAGCAACTAGTTACAATTTTAACAAACCTCTTAGAACGATCTGAATTAGATTAAGTCGAAGAGAAACAGGAGAAGCTCAATGGAGCTTTGATACCCCTGTCTCTTTGGCACTTTTCCCTGGGTTACAAGGCGGCTCTAATCAACTTAAAATAATCTTCCTGAACTTCGAGTTAGGCTAATAAAGTAACCAGTACAGTCTTTTTGAACGATTTTCCAATAAGCTCGATACCCTATAGGTCTCTTTCTAGTCAAGATTTTAGGCTTAGGTTCGCGTAGGTTTCGTTTTCCTAAGGCGGGCAAGAAGGAGAGGTGATGAAATCCGAAACCTTATCTTGTATGGCCAGGCCTTGCCCTTTACTATGCAAAAATTAAAGTCCGTATTCAGTCCTCAACATATATGCATACAAAGGCGTCCAGAAAACCCACTGACAGGAGATTCGTGGGTTGGTCGAAGTTTACCTCCCGTACCAGACGGGCGATGAACCGTTGAAGTCGACTCGGGCCACTAATATCCTTTTCAATAGTGTGCGAACCCGAGGGGCCGAGACAATATCGTAATTGTCGTCCTTCCCTGCACACAGTTTGATATTTAAAACTACCCTTCCGTAGGGTTTAAAAATAATAAAATGTCCAAAAAATTTCCAAAAGAAAGTCCAAAAAGTGTCCAAAAATAAAAGAAAAATTACAGAAATAATAAAACCCTAATACAATTTTCTAAACTAATTAAACTAAACTAAAAATCTAATTAAGAAAAATAAAATCTTCGATCTTCTTTTTCGTTCTTTAAGCTTTTCCCTTTAACTCCAAGTCTTTAGCTTTAATTCCAAAACTTTGGCGTACTCTCTTTTCAATCCAAAATCCAACCTGTAGCAAAAAGAGAAATACCAAAAGAAACGTAAAATAGAACAAAGTAAAATAAAAAAGTAAAAACCTAAAAATAAATCTAAAACCCTAAACCTAAAAACAAGTCCGCGTCGGCGGCGCCAAAAATTGATGTAGTTTTAAAAGTGGTAAATAAAGTGTTCGATTCTCGAACTTGTGAAGGTAATGATTTTAGAAATAGTAAAAACAAAGCAAAATAAACTAGAGATGTTTTTAGAAAATATGGAGAAAACCAGGAATCAGGATTCAGTTATTTCCCACAACTATGTAATTAATCATGCAATTCTTTTTAAATAAATTAAGCTCAGATATTGCCAAAATAGGTTTTTATGCAAACAAGCAGAGGTAAATCATAAGCATGGAACATCAATGGTCGTCAACCCAGCATGATCCATCAAACAAAAACACCACTACTGAATGAAAATCGTTTTTTCTATTTCGAAACTATGCAATTTAATAGATAAAGAATTATAAATAAATTAAATAAAATAGACTCACCACATAAAATTGAGAGAAAAACCTCCTCCATCATCCCAGTAAAGGAACTTAGCTTATGGTGGAGAAAACTTGCTCAAAAGATCTTTTCATTGCTCAAAATATTGATTACAAGGAGAATATGATTGCACACAGTCGATTAGATACGTCTATAAGTGTTGCTGGAAACACTTCAGCCCGTAACAGAAAACAGTTCAAAAGAATACGCAACAAGAAACAGTTTTCTGTTGCGTTTTGAAAGAAAGTACGGTTTCTGTTTTAATGAACGACAGTTCCTGTTTTAATGAACGACTGTTTTCTAGTGTAGCCTCCTTCGTGTTCTTCTTGGCAGCAGCAGAAATTTTTGTTCGTCTGTTAGCTTTCGTCTCGTGATTTCGAGCAATTCTAAGCTTCCCCCCAATCTCCTCTTAACCCAATTGATCATCACCTCTATTTATACCATCCCAAGCCTTAAATCACATTAAAACTTCCTTTTAATTCTTCATTGATTCACCGAAGAAAATTCTAAAAACGGAATTTTCTTTTTCTGATTTCTTCTCTTTCTCTGTTGATTTGATTCTATTAAGAGAATGGTGTTTATATCTTTCTCTTCTACCTTCTTATTACCCAATTTAATTCTGCTTTCCAAACAAGAGAAAATTTCCAAAAACACATAACTTCCAAAAGCCGATAGTTTCCTGTTTCCGCTGTTTGGGTGAAGCAGAATTTTCTTCCCGCCAAAATGTGATTCAAAATCTTGGGTGTGGTTGCCCTGATCCAAAAAATGGGTGCCTTAATCCAAGTTGAGGGTGCCTTTAACATTTCTCCAAAAATACCTAAAAAGCAATAAAAACCATAATAAGTACAAAATTTAAATACCAACAACATATAAAATTGAGATTAAATCGGACACAAAAATGTGTCTATCATTGTGCGAATGTTGTGATGCTTCCCGTGCACCACCAAATTACATTTGTGAAATCAAACATCGATAGAAACCAAACAACAATCAAAAGGCGACCCGAAGCTAAAATCAGAGGGTTAGCTGTAATTGTGAGTGGAGGAACTAAAACACCAACCTGGTGCAAATGGTACTGGAAAGACCTAAGATTGCCCTGCAAAAACAATTACACTGATGAAATCAGAGAGAAATATAATACTCCATAATATATAAGTTTTATCATTTGTTATAAACTTTGCAAGAATAAATGGCTATACAACTTTGGTGGATTCAGATTCCTGTGAGGAGGACAATGCCGGATGGACTAGATTTAATCTTCCTTCAGAAACTAAAACATTATTAAGAAGACCTGTTTTAAAGACTAAACTAAATTGATGGTATTTCAAAAAAAAAATAGATTTATGTCTTTTTATCTGCATATCTATAGAGAACAGAGACAAAGCTACAATATAATGTTGGCCAAAAGACTATGCTCCAAATTAGATGATGACGCGTCCTCCAAGGGTTGGCCTATGTTACATTTCCTGTCTTTAAAATCAATTGAAGATAATGTCCATCACAACATAGGATTGCTACAGAAAGGGCACTTAATGTTATATAAATGATGACATAAATAATATTCGATGAAAAAGAAAGGGCACTTAATGTTATATAAATGATGATATAAATAAGATTCGATGAAAAGAGTGAAACCCCCAGAAAGGTTAACTGTCAATAGTCAATATGAAAGATTGAATGATATAGACTTTTATCCATATATGTATTAAAATAGAATTCCCATCCTTTACCAAAAAACATATAGGCCTCAGACAGAATACAAAATCCCTTCATTTACAAAATGCAAATATGTTATCACTGCAGGTCAACATATTAAAGTCCATGCCATTTCAAAAAAGATACAAATGAGCAATTGGTCAGTTGTTTAAATTAAATCTAATTCTTCTAATAACAAAAAGTTATGGATGGTACTTGCAGACAACCCCTAGAAACCTAAAATGAAGCAAATGGATACAACCAGTTGAGAATACAATTTCTTCTCATTGAATGAGGTAGTTCCCTTAACCTTGAAATGAAGATGCCCTAGGGATGTTAGAAGATAAGAAGCGCCATAAACAAAATAAACTCATTGCACATAAAAGGGGGGGAAAAGACTTCCGAAAGAAAATATAAAAAGCGAGAACAGAGAAAAGGAAGATGAACGTGCTAGTGAGCTTGATGGAGCTCCTGCCCCAAGTTGGTGAGTTCCTACGAAGATAAAAGGTAAGTAATATTGATACCTGAAAGTTGAATTGTTTTTTACATTTGAAAACATAAAGAACAAAGAGAATTCGAAAAACAAAAACTAACTACTGGAAACTGAGAGTGATCGCTTTTAAATTGAAGGGATAGCTATGAATTCTTGATACTCTACTATTTTTTATTTGAAATAGACAATCAATGAAAGACTTTAATCTACGCAAGTTTAGGTGATCATCAGTCAGAAAATAAAAAATCAGAGTTCGACGGAATTTATTTAGAGATCACCTAGTTGTTGAACAAACATTCAACCAAATACATTTGTACCCACAGTCAACAAAATTCAATCAAAATATAATCTAACCGTTTGAAATTGGAAATGTGAAATCGGCATAAAATGCAATACTATTGTGAGAATCCTCAGAAAAATGAGCCGGTGTTTCTAATCTTCTACTGAAAGCGTAACAACGTCCCGTTGCTATATTTCAGTTCCGCCAATTTCACCTCAGCATTTTTAAGATTTATAGCAGTAACCTCTGATGTGGATCCAGCTTCCTCGAATTTTAGTTGGCGCCTCCTGACCTGGGGTGAGGGATTTGGAAGATTAAGTTTAACTTAAGCTGAGATAAAATAGAAGATTATTGCATGTGTCAATATTATTTTTTACAAACACAGACTACCCTTCCAATCTTGAGTATGCAGTTCCCATTTAGCTATTCAACTATTGAAGGTGTTCTAATAAAACTAACTAACAACACGATTTATATGGTACATTAAGCATGGATTCAATCTCTTCTTTAACTACAATACTAATTAAACTGGAAACTCAAATCGCTATAGTAATCACAGATATAGAGAAAAAAAACGCACTTATGAATGAATGAACAAAACCAATAAAAATTCCATAAACGAAATCGCAAATGATGCAAAGAAAGAAAATAGATGAACAAATCAATGGATAATCTTCATTGATTTTGAGTATTGATTAAATTACCTTTAAAAGTTGTTGTTGGTGGTGCTGCCGGTTTCATTAGATAGTTATTATCTCCTCAAACATTACCCCCCAGATAACCCAATTGAAATAAAGAAAATAATAACCCTAAATTGATAAATAAAATTATACGATGAAAAAATCTTAATTATTTGATTTAGCTTTGTGATTTCGATTCATCAAAATACAAAGGCGTGCAAGAGGTGGGAGAGGTTTAATTTCCACGATAAGAAATATAGAGAATCGAATTTCTAGCGTTGCTTATCAGGACTTATCGATTTAAAGTTTCAGTATTACGAACAGGTGCGCAGAGTACTTTAAAACTCGGCAGTCTAACTTCTAAGAAATAATTGGACGCACAAGATACAATATGAGTTTTAATCCTGACCACTTTTTACACATTTTATGGACATATCCTAGTCATCCTTTATCTCCTCTCAAAACGCATCTTGACCACTTTTTATATATCCCTAAACAAATCTTGACAATCACTTATACCCTTTAACTTGTCTAAACAAATCCTGACCACCCGTTACACACTCCCAGAAAAATCTTGACCACTCTTTATACCTCTAAGAACCCATCCCAGCCGCTCTTTGATTTTTTTCCAGATGAAATCCCAACCACTTTTTATAACTACATTGTGTTTTATATTCTTGATAAAAATATAGGTAAAATATCCTAAAATCCTTAGATATTTCAAAGTATCAAATTTTATTAGTTTTTTTATCCTATATATAAAATTTTAAGGGTTATTGAACCAATTGCTTAACAACCTGATAGGTAACGCATAACAGTAAATTATATATGGTTACAATAAGTTGATACTTTAAACTTGATACACTTGCTTGGTTTAGCTAATTCATATAGGACCCACATAGAAACGGATACAACTCGTACACTTGCTTAACAACAGCCTACCATGTTTCTGTTTAGCAAATCTCTCTTCGTAACGGCTAGTTTTCTGACAGTTGCAATACCGTACCATCTAAATTCAAATATCTTAATCTTAACAGTCAAATATCATTACTAAAAACTTCTATAAATATACGGGTCATAAACTTTCTTTTCTCTGTTCATTTTAGGTTCTCTGTTTAGGGTGAACAGACAAGAATTATGGGTCTTGATAGTTCTATAGATCGATCAACATTTTTCTTATTAGAGTTTGGTAATTGAAGATCTGATGATGTATATGGAATCAGTGAACTTTAGATCGATCAAGTTGGTTGATCATGTGCAGATCTATCTTTTGAAGAATCAATGAACCAATATAAGTGTTCTCTTTCACTTTCTTACTTATTTCCTGATCATTTTCTTAATGTTCTTGTAATTTGTATGGATCACAACAAGGAAATTAATATAAGAACTTTCTTTAATTCCTGCGTAACATTCCTCTTCTGTAATTTCTGCGAATTTTTTTATGTGTAATTTTTTGTATTGACTTGTTATAATGCTTCGATTCTGGTTTAGGGATCAAATTAGGACAAAACTTTGAGCGAAACTTGGCCAATTAGGGAAAAACTAGGTTCATGTTGATTAATTCGTGACTAGATTTTTTGATTCATCTTCAGATTTTCGGTTCTTGTAAATTTGTTGATATTTGGTGAAACTAAAAGTATTAGTTCATGTCTCTGTAAATTAGTGGTTCGTTTTGCGTTCCTGTTTTTGTAATTAGTGCTATTTGTTGTGTGATTTTGATAATAGGATGTCTGATTCGTGATTTGAGGATCTAGGGTTAGGGCTTTTTGGTGGATTTGTGTGATATATTTTCATGTTTTTAGGTTTTGATTGATTTTCTTTTTTGTTACTTAGAAACCCTAATTTGGTGAGATTAATTTAGAATCTGTTTTTTCTTTGAGGGGTTTATCACTTCATATAATGTGTGATAACATCGGGTCATCAAGTTAACATTATAAATATGGGTTTTTAGATCCTGATTATTTCTCTATAGTACATGAATTATATGAGATTTGAGTATGTAATATATTTTTTTTACTTAGGTTTTTGTAATGGGAATTTGTGTTGTGTAATTATCTGTGTTTCTTTACAAGTCTGTGTTTATTACAAGTTTTAAGAGAGCACATAAATATGCACCAGTTTTCGGAGTTTCATATGATACTACTGTATTTACTTAATCATGTAAAATACAGTAGTATTTTTACCTGCAGCCTGTATGTAGATATCATCAATCTACTGTCAAGGTGCCTTCATCAGAAAAAAGCTGAAGAGTGAAAGGGGGATTCTGTGAGTTCTATCTTATAATCTATAAGATTAACTTATCGATATCAGAAAAAAGCTGAAGAGTGAAAGGGGGATTCTGCGAGTTGTATCTTATAATCTATAAGATTAACTTATCGAAATGATTTCATAAGTGACATTTTTCATGTAGGTGATTCTGTTTTCTTGGTGGGCATGGTTGGTTT
Organism: Papaver californicum; assembly: GCA_023531435.1. Taxonomy (NCBI): domain Eukaryota; kingdom Viridiplantae; phylum Streptophyta; class Magnoliopsida; order Ranunculales; family Papaveraceae; genus Papaver; species Papaver californicum. Next base: position 291,596 of record JAJJMC010013614.1, read on the forward strand.
CTTATGATTGGGTTGTAATTAAGTTTTTCAGTTCATCAAAGTAAATTCTAATTTCATTCTGGAGAAGCAATAGTCTTATTGAATGATATCTGATTTTTGCTCAATATTTTTGCAGTCTTATTAGCTCAACTAATGAGTAATGAGTTCTTAGGCGATTCTTTCATTGGACTCTTTGATGGGTAAGTTGGTTGTTGTTCTTCCTAAATGACCTCGTTAATTTGATTTGTAAACTCCTCATTTGTAATTTGTGTAATTTTGCTACGTAATTTCCTGCATATTTTTCAGATCTTTTATATGTACAGGTTTTGGGTTGAGTACTTCTATCTGAGGTGTGATTTTTCGTACCGTCACTTTCAACTTAGTTTATTAGTTGTACCTGTTTATATAATTCATCCACAGTATGTACGTTTCTCTGTGTTTCCAGTTTTACGACTGAGGGCCTTCACGGAACTGGCCACCTGGAGGAGGAAAGAAGACATACTGGGTTCTAGTTTTTCACTTGGGTTTTTCACTTGGGTTTTTAGAGATGTTCTAGTTTTTCACTTGGGTTTTTAGAGATGTTCTGTTGGTTTCAAGATGATGCTGATTTAACTGTATTGGTTTTTCCTTCTGCAGTTCGGCTTCTGTCTGAGAAGCATATTACTGGCTCTATTAGTGAGTGGTTTTATCTTTTTGCATTGCTCTGTTTTCTGTTCTTTACAAGCCTTACTTTGGCTCAAACTTCATATAATTCATCCAAAGAACGTATATTTCTCTTTGTTTCCAGTTTTAGGATCGAGGGACTTCACAGATCTTGCCAGCTGGAGGAGGATTTGGGTTAAGTTGTTCTGCTGGTTTCAGGACGATGCTGATTTAATTTTGTATTGGTTTTTCTTTCTGCAGTTTGGCTTCGGTCTGAGAAGCATGTCATTGGTGAGTGGTTTTATCACTGGCTCTATTAGTGATTAGTTTTATCTTTTTGCATTGCTCTGTTTTCTGTTCTTTACAAACCTTATTTTTGGCTCAAACTTTCTAGATAGCGTCTAAACAATTGTTTATGCTGGATTCTTACATCTGTTTATATATTCATGTTTGACTGTAAAGATTATGGGTGATACTAGAGCTGTATAAGTAACTATTCTCGTGGGAAAATCAGACTCCTACTCTACTTAAATTAGGCATATAGAATTTTCTTTAGAATTATCAATGTTGGGAGAATCTCTACGCTATTAAAATGTGATAGTTGGAATATATAGAGAAAGAGAGATTTAAGCTAGCAGAATTCTTCAGAGAGAAATACAAAGAAGAGGGATACAACATCTAGGTTAGTGTCACTTGTTTTTGACGTCATCTGCTAGGTCTTCTTTTACGGAGTAAAATTTACGTTCTTAGTGAGCAATCTTTAGTTCTTTTACTTGTTTTTGCATCTGTTTTGTCCTTCATTTTCCGGGTCTAGTTCGTTTATGCCGACGTGCTTACGAGTACATCAAATTATTTATGACTTCACCTTGTAATTCGTTCATGGTAATATTTACAGGTTTTTTCTGTTTTCCAGACATGATATAGGTGCTCTCATGATTACTCCAGGCTTACAGAAAGGTGCTTATTTTATCACTTCACATGTTACTCTTTTATCACTTCCAATCTAGATTATAATTAATAGTGTCACACAGTTAAGGGTGGTTGTGTGTTGTGGTTCTCGTGTGGATAGCATGCTGGTTTTCATGTTCTTTCAGATAGTGTTTGATTGGGTCAGATCAAGTCAATGATGAGTTGCAATGATTACGCTCAGTTTGATGTTATTCAATTTAGTGAAATATAGGTCTTGGTTAGATTGTGTTCAAGACAGTCTCGATTCTACTATTCTGTACACGAGGCAAATACATCAACCATTTCTTGAATGATACTGAGTTGACTGTACTGTTCTGCAACGCGAGACTGGCCAGGCTCACTCAAGTAGAATTTCACAAAGTATAGGTCCAAAATTATTTGACGAAGCTGGTGTTCTTGGGTTTTGTATATGTGTACTCCCGACACTTACGATGGTCAGTATAAATTAACTTGTTTGTGTGTTGTGGGTTCTCATGCGGATACCATGCTGTTTTCTTTTGGAGATTCCTTATGTTGGGGAACAAATTTTGACTAGTTTACTGTTGGACATTTTCAGAATTCAGACTTTTATACGCCATTCTTTTGAATTCATGGAGAAATATTGATTCCGAGCAGGGTATGAACTGTATTTCTGGTGTTTTTCTTTTATTGGTACTTTGTGATGGGTGTATTTCAGTCTGCAGATTATTTGGGGTACCAATTTGATTCAATTTCTCTTGGTGGAGAAGGTGATGCTCCTACTCTGATATCTCCAGTTAGGAAACACAAATCCTTGGGAAAGAAGATAAGTTACCTATTTTTGAACATAAAACTGCTTCTTGTGCGATTTCGATTTAGGGTTGTTTTAATTGAGTAATTAAACTAGCATATAACTCTTTTAACCAACTCTCTTCTTTATGTAGGAAGCTTGCTTAGGGCATATATCTGATTGCTGGGATTGATCAATGAGATGATTTTGTTATGCCATTAATATAACAACCATTTAGTTGCAGTGAGGTTGGCAACTTCCATATAAGGTCTGAGTTTGTCATCTTTTACATTCAAGTTGTTTTGTTACTCTCCCTCGAGTGTAGGAGTCATGTAGCTGGCTCTAGTTTTCACTATTTCAAGATGGATGTAGGTCTATCTGTAAGGATGGTCTCTCCTTCTGCAGATTGGCTGACTTACAGAGTGGTTTTAGCTTGTGCATATGGTTTTCTTTACAAGTTCCTTGATTATTATGCCTCAATTCCCCCCTGATTATTAGCATTTATTATCTCCTTGAAGTGTTCTAGAAATCTTGTCTTCTTAGTGAAAAACTTCGCTTATGGTCTTTTTTTGGCTAAAACTACACTCATGGCAAATATTAGCATTTCTTCTGAGACCTTTGATTATTAGGTCTTCATCCTGCATGACGCTTTCAGATTTATGCTCTTGTTGAGATGATGTCTTTTATATTGGTTGCTGTGAGTGTCTTGTTAAGTGTTTTTTAACTCACCTCGAAAACTCCCCTTAATTCCCTAGTAGAAGAGACGCTGTTCAAAGTGCCCTCTCTAGTCTTAGGTGATCCTGTGGTTAATTTATCTTCTAACTCTTCTGTCTCATGGTAGACCTTCTCTCCCTGCTCTTGTTTCGTCCAATGAATTCATTTTCCATGATGTATGTCCCAGTGATCTCCTCTTGACTCTTTTGGTAGTTCTCAGGACCTCACTTTGTGTTTGTTTATGACTTTCTCTAGATTATTGTAGAGCATAATAAATAAGTGTTTGGTGTTTCTCTTGTATGCTGGTCTTAGATGAACCTACAGCCATTTGGTATCCAAGGGAGTATGATAAATGGACTATATATTGAAATTTTTCTTCAGCTGTTGTATAGTGACTAAGTGTTGCCGTGGGTTTTTTGCTGACATCTCTTTGAGCTTTTTGGTGATAAACAGATGAAGTGTTGCCGTTGATCTTGGTGCTGAATTTAGGGGATTAAGAGATTGAGAAGGTTTAGGAAAGATGGATACAATTCAGATTCAAATTTTGAAGAACTAAAGAAAGGAATTCAACTAATTCCTCTTCGAAACCTTCTCCACCTGAACGCCAAACCCCTCACGCCACCATCTTCTTCTCTATCAGTTCAGTCCACCTTCTTCAGTCATACAGTCCACCACCACCTTCTTCTCTATCAGTTCAGTCCACCTTCACCAGCCATACAGTCCACCATCAACTTCTCTTTGCAGCGACAGATATCACCCACTTTAAGCTGTACGAGTCCAGCATCTTGAATTCACCACCACCAGTCCTCTTTAAAAAGCAATGGTTACCTGTTTCAGTCTCACTGTACGTATTGTTTTGCTATAAAATCTTACATTTTTTATATTAACATGCCTGATTCTGTGCAGACATATATATTTGGGTATATCAAGCGCTTCACATTGTGTAGCACGGAAAGCCTTATGGTTGTTACTTGTTAGCTTACAAATATATATGATATCCGAAGAAACTTGTGTAGTTATTCTTAAGTTTATAGATGAACCTTTTGATGTCACCACATTTCCAGTCAAATTTGGCACAAGGCGCATCATAGATTGTTGACAAGTTTTAATGACTAAAGTGGTATGCCTCGGAGTAGTACAAATGTTAAACAAGTTCAAGTATAGTTAGGATCTGTAAAACCAATCAAAAGGAAAGGAAAAATTTTAATTTCTTAAAAGCCTCTGCCTCTCTAGGGTTGCCTAAAACTTGAGTGTTGGATTTTAGATCCGCACTCTGACCTTTTTTTTAAGTCATTGTTTGCATTACGAAATGTTCGACCTATTAAACATCTTTCTCGAGACCTTATAGCCAGATCTTCCATCTTGCAGGACGCTTCCGGACTTGTTATGAGTGTATCGTTAAGTGATTCTTATGTACATATCACGCCTTGATGATTCCATTATTTAACATGTAAATTGCAGAAGAGACCCTGTTTAAAATGCCCTCTATCTTCTTAGGTGATCCTGCAAGGTGATTGACTAGTGCTTACTCATTGTCTAACTCTTCTTTATAAGGTCTCAGGATCTCATTTTGTATTTGTTTATGACTTTTGTAAATGATAGTACATATTAATCTTACCTGTTTAGTGTTTCTCTTGTATATGTGTTTATAAGAGGTTCTGGATAAGATCTGGGTTGAACCTTCAGCTGCCGTTTGGTTTCCCAGGTGAAGTATGCAAATGTTAACTATGACATTCTTCTTTGGTAGATGTATGGTGAATAGTTATAGTAAGGTGATATAATTAGGTTATTCACAGTTCCGACTGAAATACTTGCTTCTAGATTCGAGAAGAGCTTTGAGATACTTATGACGGTGTGGCTCCTTGTTTTCTTCCAAGGATCATCTTTAAATAAATTATTCACTGTTCATGCCATTTTGTTTTTCTCTTTTTCTTTTAGCTATGACTGTCCTGTATCATAGTGTAGGGTTAGTATCATAGGGTAGTCATCCATGTACTAATTACATTTGATTTAGTGGAATCATTGGTTTAATTTATCTGCTTTCACTTGCGGATATGAGATTTTCCAACTTAAGGTTAGTCTTCATTGTTGCCAGGTTTATTCAGACGCTAAGAATGCTTAGTGACTTAGAAACATAGAAAACTGAAGGTGTAATATTTGTATTAGTTAGTGCACTTATGCTTCCTCGTTGATTACCTTATTGAGTTTACTGGTGATACTTTTTTCTCGGTGTATTGTTGAGTCATCACATGCTTTTATCCTGGGTTCGGGTAACATGAGTCCGTCATTTTATGCCTACTGTCATGTGCTATGATTTTGAGATTTTGATATCTTACGGTTTGCTTTTGCAATGTACTGTATTATCTCTTATACTTCTTTGTGTTGTTGAAAAATTGTTAATTATTACTTTGAAAAAAATGTTCCGGACTTGGGTTTATAATTTAAGCAATTTATGTTCGGTTTGATATTTATTATTAGATTCAGTTTTGGCTGTGATAATTTGGCATGATTCTTTGTTACTGCCTTTGTCGTCCATACAGGTAATTAAATGCTTAAACTAGTTCAATGCCTTGTTCCACTATAATATAGGAGACTGCTCGGAATTTCAGCATGTGCAGCTACATCTTCTTATCATTGTGCAAAGGTGCAGTTGTGGCATTCATAAGTGGTGTGTTATTTTTGTAGGTTTTAAGATTATGTAGTATAGTATTTCAAAAAAAATAATTAGTCAAGAGTAATTTCAAATTGCCTGGCCCAGGGTTAGGTCATCCTTGGTTATTTCTTAGTCTGTAAAACGCAGACCAGTTGGAATAATTTCTTTTGACTTATTAAATGTCTTTGCAGGAATATGCTGTATCAAAGAGACATTCTTGAGTATCGGTCCATTTGAGTTTTTATTGAGCAAGGGAAGTTCTTCCTTTTCTCTACTTAATTGGGTTATATTTCTTTCAATACGGGAAACCTGCATAAGGTCTACAAGTGTGGTAATTGAATCATTCCTGTATGTATGTTAGATTTCCTTCATTAAGGTCTGGTCTGGATTCCGTGTTATATCTAGTCTTCTTCTGCAATCTGTTTATAAAGGTCTGGAGTGTTTTTAATATTCTTCTGAATTTTGACTTGCTCGAAATTATCCTTATTAGCATCAATCTCCTTCTTTGCTTCGTATCTTCTCAGGTAAATATACATTTAGGCACAGGTGCACATTTAACTTTAAATTTGGAATTCCTCGAATGTGGTCTAGTTATGATAGGGTTTCAGCTGATCTTCTGTATTCCTAAACCTTGGGAACTATCTGTTCTGTATAAAAATAGTTTCAAGACTATAACACCAAGCCACTGGCCTAGTCAAAATCAAGTGATTATTTCTTTTTAGTTTATATCTTTATTTATTATTTTTTTAATAATGGACTCAGGAAGCAGGTCTATATGTAGTACCTTTTCTGGTATTCGGTTCTGCTGGGTTTCTGGCTGGTCTTTGTAAACCATTGTCTTTGATCACATTCATGCCTGTGTATCTTTGTAAATATTTGTTAGGAACACTTCGAGTCTTGGCTGTTATTTAGGGATTTTGCATATTCATACTCTTTGTAAATATCTAATGTCGATGATTTCACGTGCAAGATAAGAGATCTGATGTGGCTTCCATGGAAGTGAGGATGACAGCTGCTCTAAGGTCTGGTTTTGTTATCTTTGATTCTCTGTAATAGGTTTCAGGAATGTAAACTTCATGGAGGTGGCTGATTGGAAACCAGTTCATGCGCACTGAATTTCTAGGTTGTTCAACATTTCATTAATGGTCTCATTTCTCTTCTGGTTAGTTTCATACCGAATACTTGAACCAACTAAATCCATTGTGTCTTCTTTCAGGTTTGGCAGTGTGCATGAGTGAGCTATCCATGTCAAAGACATATCCAGAAAGCAAGCTATGTTTTTCAAGTTTTTCTCTAATCTTTGTTTGTTTTAGTTGGTGCGATTGTGCTTCCTCTTTGGGTACCTTATCCTACCCGCTTGCTACCTTCACTATAGATCAATTTTCAACGCAGGTTTATTGTTGAGTCATAACATGTTTTCTCCATGTGTTCGTAATATGAGTCCATCATTTATGTTAACTGCCTTCATGATTGCTTAGATTCTCTCTGTTGTTTTGTTATATGATCTTGAGAATATGATATATCAACTTTTTCGGTTCTTCTCAGGGTTTGACTTTTCTTGTTAAGTTGTAACATGATCTCTGTTGTCTTGTTCTATACACATATGTTTTTCGGTTCTTCTCAGGGTTTGACTTTTCTTGTTGAGTTATAACATGATCTCTGTTGTCTTCTTCTATATACATATGTTTTATATTTAAAATGATGGGTGGTAGGTTTTTCTTCGGAGAGGATGCATGGAGATTTACTTATCTGAGATTAGCTTTAATAAGGGATACGCAAGTTTGAAATTTTAATTTTTCCTTCATGGAACACAATGCCAAGGAGAATGTATGATCTGTTTCTGGTTATGCTTTGTAAAAGTAACACACATTTGCAATGCGTGGTTGAAGAGTTGATGCATGTTTGTAAATTAGTTTTTTATTCCTGTCTTGTCATTCTGCTTTAGGTTTCTGTGCTGGCATCTTTTTTGTACTGATTCTACAGTTGACGTGGTTGCATGTTTCTGTCATCGAACGACAGAAGGGTATTATAGACAGGACACCGTCATGATATCTATTATCTGATGCCATTTAGGGATTTGCTTATAACCATGGGTTGTGTAATCACCTTCAAACTTGTGAGTTTATTAAATATCTCTTTGTTTCAGACTCTTGTGTTTAGGATCCACGTTTAGATTCATAGTTGTTCATACGTATTAGGAAATATGCAGCTTAGTTTGAGAAAGGCTTTTTCTGAGTCCCAGTTGGATTCGGATTACATGGTGCAGAGCTTGATGCTCCTACCTTGATTTTGCTTTCGTACTACGAACAAAGGATGGTACTATATAAATTTATCCCAAGTGAGGAAACACAAATCATCAGTAAAAAGAATAAGTTCCCTCTTTTTTAAGCATAATTTGCATCATGTTTGATTTTTATTTTTGTCTGTTTAGATTGAATGATGGTTTATTGACCAACTTTCTTTGTTGATTTCGGTATTGCTGACTAAGTTTTTTCCTGTACCTCCTTTTTAACTTGCATCTATTGTATACTCATCCCTATTTAACCATTATATATGGGGTTTAATGTTTTTATTTTTACCCCGCGGACAGTACCGTAAACACCATCAGTCGACTGTTAAGGCCCTTTCTTCAGTTAAAAGCTGAAGAGTGAAAGCTGGGTTCCGTGAGTTGTATCTCATAATGTATAAGATTAAATTAATGAAATGATTTCATAAAGTGACATTTTCTCATAGGTTGTTCTGTTGTATTGCAGGGCATGATTGGATTCCAGTAGTATCTCTATAAAGGGTTTGGTTCCGTTATGGATTGATGTATTAATTGTTAACCTTCTGGAGTTGTAAATAAAATCTTCAGTTTATTAAGTACTTCTATTTTCGTTTTGGAGAAGTAATAATCTTGTTGAATGATTCTGTTTCTTGCAAAATCTTTGTAGTCAATTATATCAACCAATGGTAAGTTGGTTGTTCCTCATCCTATATGACCCTGCTGATTTGATTTGTAAACTCCTCATTTTTGTGTAATTTGTAACGTAATTTTTTTCCCTGCAGATCTTTCTTATGTGCTATAATTTGAGCAGGTTTTAGGGTTAAGTTCTTCTATTCAAGGTGTAATTTTGCTTATTCTTGCTTTCGACTGAGTTTTTTACCTTTTTCTATGATTCAGTCACACAATGTATGTTCTTTTTTCTTCCAGTTTTAGAAATGAAAGACGTCATGGTGCTGGCCAATTGTTGGAGGAAGAGACATTCTAAGTTTTAGTCTTTCACTTGGATTTTTTGAGTTCTGTCGGTTTCAAGACGGATGCTGATTTAAGTGTACTGGTTCTTCCTTATGCGGTTTGGCTTTGAAATTTACAAGCGTATCACTGGTTCTCTCAGTGAGTGGGTTTATCTTTTCCTCTGTGTATTCTATTATTTACAGCTTTGTTGTGGTTAAACCATTGCTTACGCTGGAAATTTACATCTATGTATACACTTCATTTTGAACTGTAAAGATTATGGGTGATATTGATACGCCATTGATGACATACTACGTGGGTTTGGACGATTAGGTGCAGATGGACATGTATGTATATGTTTTTCACACAAGTCATTTCATATGAACCATTTAAACCAAAAATTTTAGCACACTTGTTACATCATCGTTGGATCATGAATTTTCTTGACTAATGTGCTTTTTCTGTTTCACTGTGTGGCAACAGTTTGATGATCCAATACTGATTACAGAATGTGCATGTATTTCTGTTCAGTGAAGGAATAAAATGGCTGACCTTCATTTTGATAGGTATGGAGTAAGTGGTTTAATCTGGACTATAATAGCTTGACTCACGTGTGATTTTTTCCACTGGTCATTTAGATTTAGTAATTAAACTAGTGATGGTCTATTAACTAACGTCCTATTTCTCCAGGAATCTTGCATAGATAGAGCATGTATATGAATGCCCCGGGGACAAGGGATTCTTCAATGAGTTTCTATATCTCTGTCTTTGTACTATATTGGTATAATTGGTAGTTTGGTACTGTATTGTTAGGATAAGGGAGGAGCCAGGGTTTATAAATTGACTGTTAAAATCTGCGGTTCTTACTTACGTGTCATTATTCAGTATAGGTTCTTAAGGTTCTGGAGATATATGAAGTAAGTTCCTTATTTGGATTATATTTGTCTGACTTATGTGTGATTTTGTCTATTGGTCGTTTAGATTTAGTAAATTGACAAGCATGATGGTCTTTTGGCTGACTTCCTATTTCATCAGGAATCTTGCATAGGGTATGTGAAGGGCTCAGGGATTCATCTATGAGTTTCTCTATTGATGACTAAGTTTCCTCTCGGACATCCTTTTAACTTTTATTAATCAAAACCTTCTTCTTTTTTAATTTTCATTGGGTTTTAAAGTTTTATTTCTTACATCCAGAGAGTCTACAAGTATCAACAATCTACTATCAAGGCGCTTTTAAGGTCTTCCTTAACGGAGTAAAAATTGCGTTCCTATTGAGCAAATTTTAGCTTTTTTACTTGATTTTGCATCTGTTTTGTTCTTTATTTTGTGGGTCTAGTTCGATTATACGGCCGTGCTTATGAGAACATTAAATTATATATAAAGGTATTTTCGTTCATGGAAAAACTTACAGGTGTTATGTTTTCCAGAAACAATGGTACGGTTCCGTCTAGAAACACATATGGAGCTCTCATGACTGCTCCAGGCTCATCAGAAAGGTGCATATTGATTTCACATGTTTTTCTTTCATTCCCCTTGGCCGTTATGCAGAGCTTGCAACTCTTGTATCTATTTCACCACTGGTTTTTATCTAGTCTACAGAAGAACTATTTTATTTTTTCAAGGAGTCAATCAACATCTGCCTTCATGGAATGGATCCCTAGCAAATGGCCCTGCCTAGTATGGCATACTCCATGGTGGAATTACAGGGTAATCCTTGCATAACTTTCATGTTTACGTTCCCTAAAATACAATCTGTTAATTTATTTTTTGACCAGCTTACACAAAACCATAGGCTAAATATGAGTTATTATGCCTTGTTAACTGCAAATTACCCTCATTGTCTATTTTCTGCGAAGCGCTTATTGAATTTCAATCTGCAGCATCCGATAATCGAAATTTAACTAACTAGTATCATTTCATTTAATTTTTGTAGTCCATTTGATGTGGGTGAGATCTATTGCCCTTGACCCTAGCAATTTGTGGTTTTGTACTGGCTCGGCAGGTTGTACAAGAAATGATTCCTAAATGCTAGATCTGTGTGGCTGATGGTTTGGAATAGTTTATTCTATGCTGATGAAATAGATATATGACCTTTCTATAGTTGCTATACAGGTAAGCCACCTTTCCATATCTATCTCCTAACTAAATGTAGGTCTTTATTAGGGTGGGACTGGTTCTTATACAAATTTCTCTACTAAGTGATGTGTATACATAGTTTCTTTCAGCATCTGGAATGGTCGGTTACTATTTCAGTTTAATGAGGAAGGTCTAATTTAATGTATATATAGTTTCTTTCAGCATCATGTTCCTTGTTATCTGATTTTTTGCTTTAGCCATGTTTAACCAACTAATGGGTTCAGACGAAACATGCGCCAAATTATCTGTTTTATTGGGTCGGTCTCTCTTGTTAATGTTAATTTCCTTCTATTTTTTCCTATATGACCTTGCTAATCTAGATTATAATTTTTGTTATCAAGGAAGTGTGACACGGTTAAGCAAGGGTGTTTTTGTGTTGTGGTTCTCATGCGGAAACCATGCTGTTTCCTTATGGGGATTCCTTATGTTGGAGACAAATTTTGACTGGTCTACTGTTGGACGTTTGCTGAATTCAGAACTTGCAATGACATTTATACACCATTCTTTTGAACATATGGAGAAATTTTGATTTTGAGCAGGGTATGAACTGTATCTTTTGTGTTTTTTCGTTTATTGTTTCTTTGTTATGCTTGTATATCAGTTTGCAGATTATTTGGAGTGCCACCTTGATTCGGATTCTTGTGGAGGAGAAGGTGATTCTCCTACTTTGATGTCTCTAGTTAGGAAACACAAATCCTTGGTAAAGAGGATAAGTTACTTTCTGAACCTAAAACCGGTTCATGTGCTGTTTTGATTTATGGTCGTTTAAAATGAGTAAATAAACTAGCACATAACTTTTGTAACCAACTTTCAGTTGTATGCAGGAAGCTTGCTTGGGGATTGAACTTTAGTTGATTTTTTTCCTCTGTTGACTAACCTTGTGCTCTAAGGCCATTGATGTTACTGAACATAGTCGTCCGAGCTAAATTTTGTTTGTGCAGTACAGCACGCCCTCCACTGGCTTGACTTTGGAGTACTAGGTGTGGGGCGTTAAATAAAATGGCTGATGTGTTCCTGGTGTATTGGGAATCTGAGCCACCCCTGGGCTGATTGTGTCCCTTAGCTTAAGCTTGTTCTCGTTTAGTTTTTGAATCATTATTTTTTAATACCATGGATCTTGTTGTATTTAACCTGGTCTATTTCTACCTTACACTTTCAGTAAAACTTGTGATATTTGGCTGCCGTTGACGTATTTTTTTTACTTTGTAGACACACAAAAGTGCATCAAAGTTTCAAAGCCTAATCAAAATCTATCGGTTACATCAGATGAAGAAGTTCTATCTTGTGATGTTGAGCCTCCTCCATTTGGAATTACTGTTGCGATACGCCAAACTGTTGTTTTAAAATTAGTTGATTCAGTAACAACAAACAAAATGTGAAAGTCAGAACATAAAATGAGATCAACTAACGCAAATTGCTTAAGTTCTTACTTCTTGCAAGGTATAATGTTAGTTGCCACCTGGTTTGGGAGTTAGGTTAGACTGTACATGTCAGATAGCGTTTGGTCTGGTCTGGTCAGGTCAAGGTTTAGTTGCAATGATTAGGCTGAGTTTTCTTTTATTTACTAATACTTGAGTGTAAGTCATTGATGCAGAAATTATTATCAGGTTGGTTTAAGATGGATTTGAAAAATCTTTTCAAGTGAGGCCACTGGCTATTTCCTTCTCCGCATTTATTGCTTTGCCATGTTTTGGTACCTCACTTTTTTTCCCCTCTGCCTTTTAACAGTCTAGGGTTCAAGCGAAACAAGTGACGGGTGGAGATAAAGAGCTTAATTACAGAGGTTTGATGATCTTCAACTATGTATCATTTATGCAGGGATCTCTTTCTCGTTTCTACGTATTTGTAGACATTTTCTCGATAAATGGCCGGTACTCTCAATGTTATCATGAAGATGATCGGAAATGCTGTTTATTGTTAAGGAAAAACTCTTTAAAGGTGTTCACTTTCTAACCACAGGAATTGCTGCACCCATAATTTTTTTTGTGAAGGTCTCTTTCTGTCTTCCTGTCTCTCTTCTCTTTATAAGATTAAAGGTTTTAACAAATGAAGAGGTATTTTATTTTAATTCTTAACAAGAAATGCTGAATATATGTTTTGTATCTGTAGCTATGTTGGATTGTTACCGAAGAATCCATGTGTTACTTGTTTGTTGTCTTAGTTTAACCAAGTCAAATGAAATGAAATTGCTCCTCATTGCTAACCCTATTGAAGCTGTTTTATATTCCTGCTACAATTAGTATCCCACTCACAATAATTTTTTATAGAGATTTCCTTTGGATTTCCTTGTTGCAGTAACTTACAACGATTTAAGATATCAGTGACCTTGCGTTTGAAAATTTTAGATCACTCTGTATTAGGTTATTCCAAAGTTTTCAGTTTGTTTCACCTACACTTTTTCTCATGGTCGTGGTAGCAATATTTTTGAACTTGGTTTCAAGTTCGTTCCAGGTATCCAAAGAGGGATGTTGCGGGTTTGGTACGAATTTACGGACATGCTTTTGAGAACATTAAATTACATATAAAATTCTTCGAAAAACTTATGGGTTTTATGTTTTCCAGAAACAATACAGGTACCGTTTCATTTAGAAACACACCAGGAGCTCTCATGACTTCTCCAGGCTCATCAGAAAGGTGATTATTGATTTCACATGTTTTTCTTTCAATCCCCTTGTCCGTCTTCAGAGCTTGCAACTCTTGTATCTATTTCACCACTGGGTTTTATTTAGTCTACTGAAGAACTATTTTGTTTTTTCAAGGAGTCAATCAACATCTGCCCTCATGGAATGGATCCCTAGGCCTAGTAAGGCATTCTCCATGGTGGAATTACATGGTAAGCCCTGCATAACTTTCATGTTACGTTCCCTAAATAACGATTCACTAATTTATTTTTTGACCAGCTTACACAAAACCATAGACTAAATATGAGTTATTATGCCTTGCTAATTGCAAATTACCCTTATTGTCAATTTTCTGCGGAGCGCTCCTTGAATTTCACTCTGCAGCATCTGTGTTATTCAACTATAACTAACTAATATCATTTCCTTTATTTTTGTAGGCCTTCTGATGTGGGTTGGATCTATTGCGCTTGACCCTAACAATTCGTGGTTTTGTATTGGTTGGAAGGTTGTACAACAAACGATGCATAAATGCTAGATTTGTGTGGCTGATGCCTCAGAATAGTTTATTGTAATGTGCTCCTTCTCTTTCTTTTTTTTATAGGGTAGGCAAAAATGTATGCTTCTGAGATAGATATATGACCTTTCTATAGTTGCTATACCTGTAGGTCACCTTTCCATATCTATTTCCCAACTAAATTACTTAGAGGAAAATTTAGATCTTCATTATAGACTTGGGGGTCAAGAGAACGCATTGTAGTGCGTAGTGAGTAACAGTTTCTTGCTGGTTCTTCTGGATTATTGTAGGGTGAAACTGGTTCCTATACAACTTTCTCTACTAAGGGTCGGTTACATTTTTTCCTATATATAGTTTTTTTCAGCATCTGGAATGGTCGGTTACTATTTTTGTTTAAGGAGGAAGGTCTAATTTAATGTTGGAGAACCCTGAAGCAACTAATGTGTTCAGATGAAACATGTGCCAAATAATATGTTTTATTGGGTAAGTCTCTCTTGCGAATGTTAATTCCCTTCTACTATTTCCTATATGACCCTGCTAATCTTAATTATAATTTTCGTTATCAAGGTACTGTTATGCGCGGTTAAGCATGGGAGTTTGTGTGTTGTGGTTTTCATGTGGATACCATATATGTTGTGTTTCCTATGTCGATTCCTTATGTTGGGTAACAAGTTTTGACTGGTCTACTGTTCGACGTTTGCTGAATCCAGAACTTGCAATGACTTCTATATGCCATTATGGAGAAATTTTGATTCCGAGCAGGGTATGAACAGTATTGTCTGTGTTTTTTCCTTTATTGTTACTTTGTGATGCTTGTATATCAGTTTGCAGATAATTTGGACTGCCACTTTGATTCAGATTCTTGTGGAGGAGAAGGTGATTCTCCAACTTCGATGTCTCTAGTTAGGAAACATAACGTAAAGAGCATAAGTTACTATTTCTGAACCTAAAACCGCTTCTTATGCAATTTTGAAAACTTATGTAACCAACTTTCTGTTTTATGCAGGAGGCTTGCTTGTGGCATATATCTTATATTGCCTTGGGGATTGATCTTGAGTTATTTTTTCCCTCTGTTGTATGAACGTGTTGTTGAGTAGCCTTATATGGGTAAGTGTTACCTCTATGCAGATAAAGTAATCTTCACTTGTGCTCTAAGGCCATCGATGATACTGAACATAGTCGTCTGAGCTGAATTTTGCTTGTGTAGTACTGTACGCCCTCCACTGGATTGACTTTGGAGTACTAGGTGTGGGGCGTTAAATAAATGGCCCATGCGTTCCTGGTGTATTGGAAATCTGACCACCCTTGGCCTGATTTTGTCCCTTAGCTTGTTACCATTTAGTTTTTGAATCATTATTTTATAATACCGAGCATCTTGTTGTATGTAGCCTGGTCTATTTCTACCTTACAGTCTCAATCAAAACTTGTGATACTTGGCTGTCATTAACATATCTATTTTACTTTGTAGACACATAAAAAAGCATCAAAGATCTAAAGCCTAATCAAAATCTATCAGCTACATCAGATGAAGAAGTTCTAACTTGTGATATTGAGCCTCCTCCAAATGGAATTACAGATGCGGTACGCCAAACTGTTGTTTTAAAATCATTTGATTCAGTAACAACAAACAAAATATGAAAGTTGGAACGTAAATGAGATCAACTAATCCTAATTGCAATCAGATTTACCCTGAAAATGTTTAGTGAAGGCCACGTGCTTAAGTTCTTACTTCTTGCAAGGCTTGATGTTAGCTGTCACCTGGTTTGGGAATTAGGTTACATCGTACATGTCAGATAGCATTTTGTCTGGTCATGTCAAGGTTAAGTTGCAATGATTAGCAGAGTTTGATTTATTCAACTTAGTAAAATATAGGTTAGATCGTATTTTGTCGGTTAGATCGTATTTGAGTCATTTCTAGTATATTCTATATAGCGTCACGTACATCACCATCCTCGGATGGCACTGAGTTAACTCTACTGTTCTGCGACGCAAAACTGGCCCGACTTAGTCAAGTGAAATTTTACAAATTATAGGTCCAAAATTATTTGAGGAAGCTGGAGTTCTTTGGTAGTGTAAAGTTCTACTCCTGACATTTATAATGGTCAGTACAAATTATCTTCTTTTCCTACTTGAGTATCATAGAAGACTTGAAAAGTAAGTGTCTTGAATTTTTACACGGAAGGGCTGTAAGGTTATTGAGCAATCCTTTGCATTTCATGAATGATAAGACCGCTCTGAAGAAGCTGAAGGCATGCAGATCCGCTATCGCATTATGCCTTGTGCTTCATCATCTTTGGTGTGACTTCTCCTCTTCTGATTGTGATGCTAACTCATATTAGCATGTGAATTGATTGTGTTAAATTTTGTCACTGCGGTAAAACTCTGCTTGTGTTTTCTTTTATTTACTAGTAAATACTAATCCTCGAATAAATCATTGATGCAAGAGTTATTATAAGGTTGGTTTAAGATGAATTTGAGGAATCTTTTCAATTTCAAGTGAGTCCAATGAGGGGATTTTTCTTTTCTGGCTTATTTCTTTCTCTGCATTTATTGCTTTGCCATGTTTTGGTACCTCATTTTTTTTTCCTGCTACAATGAGTATCCTACTCACAACAGTTTCTTATAGAAATTTCCTCTGGATTCTCCTGTTGCATCTAGTAACTTACAACGATTTAAGATCCACTGTTTTTCATGTTTCACAAGGTGGTTGACCTGTCCATGTCGGTATCCGCCTGTTTTGGTTTTAGTATACTCCATTCTGTAGCTTCATACATTGCCTGTTATTTTCTTGTTGTTTTTCGTCCTGGCTCATGATTTATCATCTTTTCTATGTCTTGGATCTTTGATACAGAATCTGTCATTGAAGAGATTTTAATTTTTCTTGTTCCACTGATTGAATATATCAGTGACTTTTTTTGAGAATTTTAGACCACTTTTGTATTAGGTTATTTCAAAGTTTTCAGTTTGTTCATCTACAATTTTTCTCATGGTCAGGGGTAGCAAGATGTTTGAACTTGGTTTCAAGTTCCTTCCGGGTATCCAAAGAGGGATGTTGCTCCTCTGAGGTTGGAAACTGCTATTTAAGGTCTGGTTTTGTTAAGTTTTACTTCTTACTTGATTTGTTACATTTCTTTCTTACTCATCTTCACATTGTGTAATCGTATCCTGTTTTCAGGTTTTATGAGTGTTAGATGTGATCGGGTGCTTAACTGTATAAACAAATACCAACTTCAGGTTTTTTGGTGTAATTTCTGTGGCGTTCTGTTGGTTGCCCTGATATTGTTTGTCTACTTTCATATCTTTCCCTTGGTCCCAGATTTGGTATGAACTCTTTTGAGCTTTTCTCATTTCAGGTTAATGTTAGTTTGTCATGAAATTACGCTGTGAATTTGTATTTGTAGTGTTTGCTTGAAGGTAAGGTGGTTTAGGTGTTGATTTTTTTTGCTTCTTTTTTCTGTTACAATAAGGTACCCTTCTTTTACTACTGTTGGTTTATGTAATTAGGAATCCATGCTTTTGGAGTTAATACTGTTGTATGCAACAAATACAATCAACAAATTGAGATTTGTGACAATGATATTTTGTTTTATGTGCAGGATTAACATTTAGTTGCGGTGAGGCTGGCAGCTTCCATCTAAGGTCTGATTTTGTTATCTTTTACTCTCAATTTGTTTTGTTACTTCTCCTCAACTGTAAGACTGCATGTAGCTGGCTCTAGTTTTAACTATTTCAGGGTGGCTGTAGGTCTTTCCTTCTGTCGATTGGCTGACCATATCCAGAAGGTACCCTTAGGCAGCTTCTTAGAAATCCCTGTTTGTTCTATGCCAGCACATGAACCATGAGGGTCTCCTACGACTAGATCACCAAAACCACTAGGCAGGTCCTAATTAAAATAAGGAAATTATCCACTAACCCAAAGTTATTGCTTCTACCACTACTAGCAATTGTTCTACGACTTCTACGGGAGTGTAAGCAAACAAGCAAAGAAGAAGAATGAAACCAGTGAAATAAAGAGAAGGAGGGATTAACTGCAGCAAAAGAAATATCCTTCAGTAAGAAATGTTTACTGCATCTAGGATAGGAGATGCTAACCAAGCTGAAGTTTAGTATCGGAATAGCACTCCAGCACCCAAAAGATAGAGATATTTCATTGAGACTTATCCAGACTAAGTTGAAACTGAAACTTATCTAGGCTGAAAAGCACAAAGCTTATACTTTTTAGCTGGATATAATTCCAAGCTAAAGCACTACTGCAGGTAAAGGAACTAGGCACTAACTTAAAGGCAAAGATGACATAGTGACAAATCTTCCCATTCTATTTTAGTCTCTCCCATAGAAAGATCGTATCCCCATCCTCCTCAAAATAAACTTCAAACTTTATACTTAAAAGTAAATGACTACAATGTACATTATTACTATATATCTACATAATTCCAACTACATATGGATTCATTCTGATGCACTGTTCTGATCTTCCCATCTCGAGCATTCTTTGCTTCTCACCTACTGATTTACTACAACAGAGACATGTGTAACCTATCTTGGTATTCTAGAAGAATTGTTATGAGAGATTAATCTCTTTTATAGAGGAGAAAGATGCCAACCGACCCAGTGTAATCTCTCTCACTGAACGCTGTGGAGATTTAACCTCCCGTGTCCCATTAAATACATGACAATGAAAATTCAAATAGTCATTCACCGACTTCAAGTAGTCTCGGACATAGTAGATGAAATTAGGTAATAATTAGTTATATGAGATAATGTTCATAATAGAGAGAAAAACAATAGTTTTTGGTAGGTGTATACCTGAGCAGTAGAGGAGCATGGGTTCACAGTTGGAGATGTCGGTCCTTCAATCTGAGCATGTACAGTAGACATGATGAGTTCCGCAGTCACCACAGTAGCATGAACAAGGGTTTAATTTGACTGAGTTGAAGAACTTATGGGGAGGTAGGCATAAGGCATGGCTTTAGAATCTGGGGTTGGAGTTGTGATGGTTTCTTTCACAGCCAATTGATCAAATGTTAACAAATTTCTTTGGCCTCTTAAGGATCTTTTTAACTCTTCCCTTAGGAATTGCCGACGAAACCCCCAAAACATCTGTTAGCTCATTTAAGACCACACTCTCTTTTGCTTTTGCATTTGTTCTTCTTTACCACACTCTCATTTAAGTTTAACTCCAAATTGGCTGGGTTCCGAAAAAACCCGTTCCAAAATAGGTTGCATGCATTCCGAGATCGGCAAAACCAGGCGGGTATGATAGCGATACAGGTAACTAAGCTAGCTCGGTAATCGGGTTTTGAATGATCCGGGTTTGGAAAACTGTCACCATTCTAGAGCCCATGTTCCGTCATCTTCATTAGATTCTTGGAGCTGGGTGACTTTACAATTCTAATAGGGTGTTTGGATACCAAAACTAGAAATCAAAAACGAAAACATTTTGTTACATAAAAAGTTAATTTTTTTTATTTCCAAAAGTTAATATAAAATTATATATTAAATTAATTTCTGAATTCTTCTTTCTGAAAATTAAAAAAGGTTCCCTGCAACTTCAATTCATGAAGTTATTTTCCTTTTACTAATATCAAATATCAAGTGGATAACAGTCAAGAGTTAGAAACGTAAAGTGTCGTCCAAAGAAGGAAAAATAACTATATTTATATTTTTTTTCTTTGAAGCATAAAAAAACCATATACATGTGTCAAGATGAAACAAAATGTAACTAAATTTATTTTAGTATATATATGATGATGAATTTCCTTTGAGTTTGCTACCTGATTCCACTTTTGATATGAAATCCATGTTTCCATAACTGTCAGTTCTTGTATGTGTTATTTTTACGAGGAAACAAGATGTAGACTTGGTGGAGACAACAATGTCATCTCCAACTTTGTTTTCGTTGCAAACTATACGAATATTAACTTATAAAACCAATACTGATAAAAGCAATTAGAACAGAACGATTGCTGCTATTATTGGTTTAGTACTTTTTGTATTAAGGGGTCTACGTATGAAACGTGATAGCAACTAAGACAAAGAACAAGATAAATCTCGCCATGTGGTAGACCGAAACGGTACAGCTACTGATATTGTCAACTATACCGCTGCTGGTATGTATGAAACGTGATAGCAACTAAGACAAAGAACAAGATAAATCTCGCCATGTGGTAGACCGAAACGGTACAGCTACTGATATTGTCAACTATACCGCTGCTGGTACTGTGAATTGTTGTGGTAATGCGGACGGTGGTTGTGGAAGCGGTTGTGGTGGTGATTAACATAAAAAGACTCTTGTGTATATGAATAATTTGTATTGTAATTACCTTTGGTTTCCTGCAGACGTGAAATATAGTAGAATGACGACAATGGCGCGCCCAAATACTCATAGTGTATACGAAGGATATCTTTTTTCTTTTAACGGATGGGATGTTAGTAAAACAAAGGGCTTGTTTGTCTGCACCCCAAACTATATATCAAATTCAAGCCGGTCCCCATTATATGATAAAATTGTCATGCAGTCCAAAACTCATCTTTTCCATCTGTTTGAGGGTTCACCTGTCATATTTTACAAGACTAAACTACCGTTTAGTCTTAACCCAATCTGTTTAAATGATATTTTTTGAAAATCCAACATGTTTGGAATCACAGAAGTGGATTCATAGGAGCTGTTTCAAGAGTGGTTGTAGCAATGTCTTCTTTTTCTTTCTTCTTTTGAAGTATAACTCTGAACCACCTATATGAACAAAAAAAGCCATAGGAAAAGAAGGGGGAAAAGACACAACAATGGCAAGAAATCAGTGGTATTTGATTGTGGATCTCATATCTCAAGTCCAGATCTTCTTCATATTCAATTGGTTCAAATAGGTCTATCATCTTTATAAAAAATTTAGAACAAAATATAATTGAATATCAACATTAATGTAGAAACTCAAGAAAAACGGGTTTAAGCGGCAGGTCGTTTTAAGTCGCTTAAAACCCCCTTTGAGTCGCTATAACCCTTATAGCGACTAAAAGTGGCACTCGCTCCCCTTGTTACAAAAAGCCCGCTTTGTAAAGGTCTAGAGCGGCTAGGCAGTCGCTCTAGTAATCAATCAACTTACCTAAAGCGAGTATTTTTCTCATTGCTTCAGAGCTAGACCAACCACCAGGGAGCAAGTAAAATTCTTATCGCTTAATAGCTAGACCAACCAGTAGAGCAAGTAAAATACTAATTGCTTCAGATAGACCAGCCATCCTAAAGCAAGTAAAATACCTAGTTGATAGATACATAGAACAACTCGTCCTGAAATTGTTGTGTTAACGTTTTAGGCGACCAAATAATTTTGCTCGCTAAAAGCGATTTCTGATTTTGATTGGCCTGAAGTTGGTTGCTTAAGTTTTTAAGCTACCGAATGTTTTTACTCTCTAAAAGCGATTTGTGATTTAGAAGCTATTAAAATACCTAGTTGATAGATACATGGAACAACTTAGCCTGAAGTTGGTTGCTTAGATTTTTAAGCTACCAAATTGTTTTGCTCCCTATAAGCCTTAAGTTGGTTGCTTACATTTTTCAGCTACCAAATTATTTTGTAATTCTGATTTAGATTGGCGTGAATTTGGTTGCTTAAGTTTTTAAACTACCAAATTTTTTTGCTCGCTAAAAGCAAATTTTGATTTAGATAATCCCAAAATGTAATTATAATTAAAAATTAATACTTGACGTTATCATTAATTAAGATTATATAGTTATAAATGGCAAATTCTAATTAAGATTCTACAATTATAATTATTCACTTTTAATTGAGATTAAAGTAACCAAAACATCTTAATTAACTTCTAATTAAGATTCTACAGTTATACATATACTGATATGTACTTTAGTATCCCCACCAATTACATCGCCAGCATCGTCGTTCTCATCTTCTTGCAAATCATCACCAGTACGTCTATCTTCAACTTCATGTTCATCTAGGGATTCACCAGTAAGACAGTTACAGACTTCATCCATTTCTTGTGGAACTGCATAGCGTCCAAGCCAAACACAAT
This sequence comes from Papaver californicum, assembly GCA_023531435.1. Classification (NCBI taxonomy): domain Eukaryota; kingdom Viridiplantae; phylum Streptophyta; class Magnoliopsida; order Ranunculales; family Papaveraceae; genus Papaver; species Papaver californicum. The sequence goes on from JAJJMC010013614.1 coordinate 313,814, forward strand.
TCAGCTTAGAATAAAAATTAAGATCAACTTCTTGTTCCTTGTTCCGTTGAATCAAATGATAGACGGTAACTGCATGTATCTCAGGTTTTTCTTGAACACACATTCAAGTTTCCATTATAAAAAAATAAGGCTATTACTACTATCTTCAGTATCTTTAACTAAAGATATTTCAACACTCACAACATTTAGGTAAGGATAGCAAACTTCAGAAAGTTCTATTATGAATCACAAGAATAGTATATTGACATAGAGCCATCGGCAACACCGAATATCCATCATAATCAATATGTTCCCCAGTCAAGTTCTCTTTACCTATGTTTACATAAAAAAAATAATTAAGCCCAAGGATATAATTCATTGATAACACTAATATTAACTCGCTCTAGCAAAAACTAACACACACCAGATCAGAAGAAAAGTATGGTATATTTTCACTAGTAATAACCCTAGAAAATCAAAGTAAAAAAAAATTCAGTCACATTTTAAGCAAAGTATATTCCAACTAGAGGAAATAGACTACTGCATTAAACATGTTCTATCATCCAGTAAACATGCCGCAGTAAAACTCGCGTTGACTTCAACAATAATAGAGCCCAAGGATGGTAAACAATTAATTTAAGACCAAGCTTGTTTTTACCAAGGAGCCAGCCTAACTGACTATAAACCAAGAAAACTGTTATACTTCTAACTGCACAGAAATCAGTTACCAAATTATTTTCAAATACAGAAACTAGAAAAGAAGAGCAAGATAGCATTACAAGAATGAAATTATCACACCTGTCTCGTCTCACCAGATTGAGTTACAATATGGCGTTCACATTCACATTTAAGCTGAGCTATCTCTTTCAGTAAAATGGAATCAATTAGTATTTATTTACATGAAACATACTAAAACTAAATGGCAAAGGTACGACTGTAGGATACCATAGAGAAATGCACATCAAAAACAGCCATCAAAGCGATGGTTGAGGAACAAACAAATGCTGTTGAACTTGATAATCCAGATCCTAGGTAGAAAAACTTGTGAGAAAATTTGAATTTTTTATGTACATGTACTATTATTAACCTGGTTTCAACAAAAGAGAACTATTTTCAAATAGCATGTGATTATCAGAAGAAGAGAGCCTATAATAGAAACAACACCTACAATCAGAAAATATAACAGAAGAAGTTGTAGATCAATAGAAACAGCCAAATGAACAAGAATCGGGAAAAGGTACAAAGTACAAACTGTGTTGCACTTCCACCACATACAAGCCAAATATAACGTATGGAACTTAAAGAAGAACGTATGCAAGAAAAACTAGGTACCTTATTTGCTATTTCAGCATACAAATACTCATCGCTGAATGGAGCCAAGTGTATCCTGCAGCAGTTACCGAAAAGAAAATGAAAATACTCAAAAATTGAGAACCATCAAATACAGAAATCAATATTCCAAAATACTCTAGATCAGTCACACAATGCTCAAAAGATATGAAATACCACAAATGAGCAACTTCTCAAATGGGATTCTCGAGAAAAACATATCAGTGAGTTGAAAATGCAATGTGAATACCAGTCTTGATACCATGTTGACAGTTATCAAAAGTTTGTAATATGCTCAAGTACTAGAGACAAATCTAAAGTAAATGCTGCTGGAAGGGTCAGCAAATTGCTTAGAGTAAGAGAGAAAACTGACGTCAAGATATTGTTTATACTATAATTGACAAAAAGAAAGATGACATCGACCAACCAGTAAGGACGAAGACATAAAAACTGCAAATGAGAGAAACCACCCCAATCAACGAGGTAAGTGGTTAAGTGATTATCAATGCAAACAAATTTACTAAGTACCCAATGTATGAATCTACATCAGCAAATCGAGTCTTCCAAAAGATCTAGTGGTCACCTTCCATTTGTTGGAAACATTTTTCCATTTGGAACAAGGAATCTATCTCTAGCGATAACATATGACTCCACCATTCTTTCATTAACCAGTAAGGTACATTCATACGTAACTTGTGCTGACACATACTTCTTGCCGAAAACCTAAGTTGGTGTGGCAAGAAACTTACCCATGGGCTCAGAGATCAAGATATATGCCTTCTCAGGAAGCTCTACTTCTTCAACTTTTCCTTTGGTCACCTATAATTTCAGCGAACATTAACCCAAGTGGAAAACAAAGTAGGATATGCTCTTATGCAGAAGGTAGAAAGAAATTACGAAATCAGCCCGCTGCTTCCAAAGGAATACACATACCTTAATTCGGTTGATGAGTGATGGATTTTCCAGCAATGAGCCTATGCGCAGAGTCAGCCATGTCAGATGCCTCCACGACGTACACATGTTTAGCACCAGCCTAACCAAGAAGACATAAAACAAATTTAAGATCTTTCAGAAAATTCTGCATAAGAAATCCAAAACATGCCAGATGCAAATCTGTAGCCGTACATGAAACAGAAGTTGAAATAGCATATAGCAGGATAAGCAGAATTTATTGTCTTAAGAATTTGAGATACCTGAGCAGCAAATAGTGATAGAATACCACTACCAGCACCAACATCTACCACCACATGGCCAGTAAAATGTGCACGATTCTCAAGTATGTTATTAACCAAGAAAGAAATCGAATATCAGTGAACCTCCTTGTGATATCTTGTAATACTTTTAAGTTATCATAAAAAACTCATTTAAAAGAAACAAAACTCCAATTGAAACCAAACCCTAGAAATTAACTAAACCAAACCCTAGAAATCAACTAAACCAAAAATAATTTTTAAGTTCATATAAGTCTAAAATCAAAATCAAACCCATGCTTTAAAACTCTTTCAATTACTGTAAACAAAAATAAAAATCTCATAATTTTACAGAAATGTTATCTTAAAAATTAAAAGATACTATTCACAAAAAATATTCTCAAAATCAAGCAAAAATGGCGGAAATCAGGTAACAAGAATAGGATTTATACCTGATTTCTTTTTGGAGTCTTCAATTGTATCGCATATGAGATTTAGGTTTGTTTTTTATTTTAGGAGCAAATCAACTAGATCTAGGGACTAGGGTTACAAAAGAGGGGTTTGTTTCTGGATCTGATACATATGGTATTATTTTTGAGATGGAGGTTTGGATTAGTCTTTTTGTGCGAGTTGATTTTTGGGTTTTCAAATTAAAAAAAAACAGATCAACAGTTTTTTTCGTTAAGGAAACAGGGAGGCGCAGAGAAATAGAAATGGAGATGGGATAGAGAAAGGAGGCGGAGAGTGTGTTAGCTAGGGTTAGAGAGAAAATCGAAAGAGAGGGAGAGGGAATTTGGAAAATGAAGTGAAACAATCTACTTTCGCTTTTTGTATAGATATTTTGAAAGGTGGATAAGGTTGGTCATACGGATTGCAAAAAATTTTGGACAGTTGGGACTCTCATACGGATTGAGAAAAGTGTGTGAGTATCATGTGTGTTTCTTTTTGTGTTAAAACGAACTCGTGCGTTAGATTTATTTATCAACCTTCGAATTACAAAAATCTAAAAAATATTATATAGATTATAATAATTTTAGATATTGTATCAATCTTAAAATATTCTAAATCTTGTACATATCCTATTTATATCAATGCATACCCTACAAAATATCCTACGTATCTCCTAGGATATTCTAACACTCCCCCTCAAATTGAGTAATGGCATCACTAATACTCAACTTGCGCAATGCTATATTGAGGGTTTTTCCACTTACTGCTTTTGTGAGTATGTCTGCTAGCTGGTCTTCTGATCGGACAAATGGTAATTCAATCAATCCTTCTTCTAACTTCTCTTTGATGAAGTGCCTATCAACTTCAACATGTTTTGTTCGATCGTGCTGAACTGGATTCTTTGATATACTAATGGATGCTTTGTTATCACATAGAAGCTTGCATGCGTTCTGAGGTGGGAATCCAATTTCTGTCAATAGCTTCCTGAGCCAAAGCACTTATGTCAATCCTCGAGCAATTCCTCTGAATTCAGCCTCAGCACTAGACAATGCAACCACCTTCTGTTTCTTGCTCCGCCAGGTTACCAGATTTCCTCCTACCATTGTAAAATATCCAGATGTTGACCGTCTGTCAACTCGATTTCCGGCCCAATCAGCATCTGTATAACCTTGCACTTCCAAGTTACCATTCATTCTGAAGATTACTCCTCTTCCTGGTGACCCTTTTAGATATCGAACAACTCGTATTGCTGCTTCCATATGTTCAACTTGAGGACTGTGCATAAACTAACTTATCACTCCCACAACATATGCTATATCTAGTCTGGTGTGAGAGAGATAGATCAGTTTTCCCACAAGTCTTTGATACTGCTCTCTATTTGCTAGCTTCCCTCCTTCCGTTTTTTGAAGTCCATGGTTGATCATAATTGGGGTCTCTATAGGTTTACTGTCAACCATGCCTGTCTCTGCTAGTAAATCAAGAATGTATTTCTTCTGAGATATGAAGATTCCATTTCTCGACCTCAACACTTCAATCCCTAGAAAGTATTTCAGTCTTCCTAAATCCTTCACTTCGAAATTGTTCTCGAGTATGCATCACTGCATAATAGCTCCTTAGCACTATGATGCGTCCTCGAGTAAACGACATTGGACAGTGAAGCTTCCTCGAGTAATCTTCATGGCATAGTAGTGCCTTAGCACTATACTATGCTCTCGAGTAAGCGTCATTTGGACTTGTGATGCTTCCTTTGGTAATGCAAGGCCGCATCCACACCCTGATGCATCCATGAGTAAAATTTACAAGCTTAGGATGAAGCTTCATCCTATGCCATGATGCGTTCTTGAGTAAGCATCATGCGAAAAATACGGGTGTTACATTCTTAACACCTTCAAAAAATTATGTCCCCGAAATTCAACTCAAAAACTATATTGTGGACAAGCTTCATCGATTTGGATTTTCTGCACATATGTCCCATTCTATGATGCACAAAAATAATGCAAGGGTCGCAACATTTATCAATGAACACATATTAGAACCTTCTAAATATATGTCCCATACCGCATATCCAGAAATCCTAAAAGGATCCAGAATCGCCATAAACACCGATTGATACCTTCTGAACATACGTCCCATACCGCATGCTCGAGGATCAGAAAAAAGGTTTTAAAATATTATCGAGAAATATCAATTTGAATCCCTAAATATGTGTCCCATATCACATGATCAAAAATACAAAAGGATTTACTCAACACATGATCTTAAGTACACGTCCCATACCATACACTTAAGAGTCCCCAAAGTTCAAAAAAGTTGAAAAGGGTCACCGGATATGATAAGCAATTCCTAGCGTAATACTGTGAAGACCAAACTTTAATGCCAATGCGGTCGAATGCAAGCTATCGTCCCAGACGATCTTCCCCTCGTGAGTGGGAGCTAGCCATCTAAACAACGCACTCCATTCCAAACGGGTGTGGGGTGATCATCCCCAGTTCCAAGGTTAGTGGGATACCATCCACCGTTGCAAATGGATTTTCTGGAAAACTCACAGAACTAGGTCAAGTTCATCCAAATCATAGCGGAGTAACTAGCATAGTAGTTACAATTTCTTTTTGCACAGGCACTTGGCATGATTATCCACTTTCTTCTCGCGAAACAGTTGGCCTACTTTTCCAACTTTTCCTATTTTCTTTAAAGGAAATTTTTTAGTCACATTACAGAATACTCACTGACGAGTCGAAAACGTACAGTCCCTAGTGTTTTCTCGGAACTTGCTCTGATACCATTTGTCACGCCTCGGGAAATTCTGCCTGAAGCGCTATGCGCTGGGTAAGCCAGAACTCCCGATGCGCCACTTAAAATGACACTTTTCGGGCCTTAAATCTTCACTTCTCGCTAAGCAAATGAAGGCCGATTTTCCTTCCCAGGCATGTCTTACAAGCAGGATTCTCGAAACGTAGTTTTGATACTTCTCCAACTCACCCCTTGTTCTACTAAGGGGTCAAAGCCATAAAGGCGAATGGTGATGCCTTCTCCAAATTTCAATTTTTCTAACTCTGCTTCGACCATGCGTTGGAGCCTGCAATGATCTTGCTCTTGCCAAGAGTAAACATCCAGACACATGCCATTTCATGTCGTAAAAGTTGATAAGAAGTATGAAAAATCCATCGAATGGAATTGCAACTACCTTATTGAGTGTGGCAACAATCATCTCTTGACTTGGCATTGCCGAGCCAGATGATATGAGTAACCATAATGTCGCAATCACCTCTAAGTTAGACGATATGAGCGAAAAGTTGCTACACCTTAATGCATTTCATTGCAGTTACCTACATACCCAAACTGTACCTTGAAGGGATCAAGCATGACCGTAGTTCATCCAAAGGGTTATTTCGAAATGAACAAGCAACATAAGCTTATTTAGGCAAATCCAACACCGATTCCAACTTCGTTGCAAGGCCACGCAAAACCTAGTGCATATAGGCCAAGGGACTTTCGCAAAGTATGCACTGGCTTGTGCATAACTATCGCTACTTTGTAAGCAAAATGCTTTCTCGAGTAGGCAACATGGATCAATGATGTTTTTGCATCATTTAATCTTCCTCGGGTAAGATATATAGTAATTAGAATGCTTCCTTGAGTAAGCTTCATCGATTTCCAATCAACGACTCCTCTTTATTTATGTCTTACTCGCATTTCCATATGTTTGGAAAAGAATGGTAAGGGACATCCATCGACTGCATGTGATGCATTCTCGGGTATGTATCACGGATCAATGAATCTTCCTCGGATATGCATCCTCGGGTACGCTTCATAGGGTCAATGTGATGCTTCCTCGAGTAAGCATCAACTTCTAACCAACACATCCTCCTTATGTATGTCTTACCAGCATTTTCACAAGTATATAAAAGGAGGGTAAGGGGCATTCATCTACTGCACTTTCTAGTGATGCATTGTCGAGTATGCATCACGGCGTAATAGTGTCTTAGCACTATGATTCGTCCTTGGGTAAGCGACATTAAACAGTGAAGCTTCCTAGAGTTAGCTTCACGGCATAATAGTGCTTTAGCTCTATAATACGCTCTCGATTAAGCGTCATTTGGACTTGTGATGCTTCCTTGGGTAAGCATCACGCATAATAGTTCCTTAGCACTATAATGCAAGGCCGATGCATCCAAACCCTAATGCATCCCTGAATAAGCTTTACAAGCTTAGGATGAAGCTTCATCACATGCCATGATATGTCCTTGAGTACACATCATGCGAAAAATACGGGTTTTACAACAAATGTTTAAGGATTAGATGAATTATCACCTGCTCACCTCATTTTTCCTAAATTATCCTCTTAATTCGTTTTCCCCATAAACATTTTAGCGACTACAGTGGGAAATCAATCTCTCAGTTGAAATTTCTCAATTTCTCAAATTTCCGATTGTCTCAGTTTCAGAGATGCTTGGCCTTAGACTAGATCACTACATCATATCTAGAATTTAGAGACATATACTTTTTTGGCTTTGAGACATTTATATAAGTTGCCAGTGCTAAGACACATATAAAAGTCCAGATTAGAAAAAAAAATGTTGCATTAACACCTAATTTTAAGAATTAATTAAGAGACGTTTATGATACACTTATATGTGTCTCAAAATATAGCATATTTGACATTTTTTCTCAGAGTAAAGCATATTTTGAATATTCTGATTTTGTAAACCCTCGAAATTCATTTTTAATCTTGATTTTGAATTTGCAGGAGAAGATTCAAGAAAAAAACCTAGAAGATTCAAGTACAAAACTAAGAAGATTTAAGTACACGGATGAGATTCAAGTATAATCCATAACTCTATTTCTTGTTTTTGGTTTTCAATCTTGATTTGAGGTTATTCTGCTGTGAATAAAAAATTTCGTACGGTATGATTTTTCTATAGATCTTGTAATTTTTGTGTTTGATTATTTGATTTTATGGAGTTTTATAGCATGGGTATGTTTAGGATTTCAATTTTATGAAATATTTTAATTTTGATCATGTCTCTTAAGTGTTTGAGTATTTTATTTTGATGTTAGCTTTTGTTTCAACTGAAAAATGGTTGAATGATGGTATCATTGAAGATTTTGAGTCTGGTGTGTTGTTTCTGAGCTGAGAAAGGGGTTAATATTAAATTTAATCTGAAAATTGTTGTCCTCTCAGTGTAGATTTGAGTCTTAAAAACCATGTGTTTGATATTTGTTTTCAACTTTCAAGGCTTTACTTTGGTATTTTGGGTTAAATCCATGCAAAGATGGTTTGCATTCCAAGTGTATCATCTTACATTATGTGGTTGAATACAGGAAGAGAATTCTGAAGAATATGGAAATCCGGTTTCGCCAGCATCTAACATTGCTGATATTATAAAATCAAGGACTGAGGCACTTCTGAACCACAGCTTCTTCTAAGCCGATTGTCATGAGAGCTGAGTATCCGCATTCTCATCACCTCACAATTATTGACTCTCCTGGATTTATTCTTAAGGTTGGTTTCTTGAACTTCCTTGCTTGATATATATATGGTTTATGCAGGATGATTAATGATAAGTACCGTTTTGCTGTTTTTATCATTTATGAGCTGAACATCCTAGAATTTGTATTCGCAGGCAAGAAGGGCGAACCAGAAAATACACCAGATGAAATCCTTACCATGGTGAAATCTTTACCGAGCCTTTCTCACCGCCTTCTTGTATTTCTTCAGCAAAGTAGTGTTGAATGGTGTTCATCTCTCTGGTTGAGTACCATCCGTGAAATCGACCCAACATTTAAAAGGACAATTGTTGTTGTCTCCAAGTTTGAAGAAAGGCTCAAGGTATATACAATACATATTAGGGAATTCATGACAAATAAAAGAAGAAATTAGTAACAAGTTTCTGATTTTCTTGATATTGAAATGTACAGGAGCTCACAAATAGGTGGGAAGTGGATCGGTATTTGGGTAGTAGTGGTTATCTTGGGGATAACGTACACCCATACTTCATAGCCATGCCAAAGGACAGGGGAATAGTTTCTAACGAGGACTTTCGTAATTGCTTTGTAAAGGATCTTGCGAACCAGTGCAAGCAACTAATAAGGCATCCCCTTGATTCAGTTACAAGCTCTTATTCTCAGGTTTGCTATGAAAATGAGGAAGTTATGTCCAAGGTGGGTCAACCATTTGCAGACTCAATCAAGCTCAAGGGTGCCAAGTTAGCTTTGAGTTATATGATGGTAAGACACCTAATCAAGATGAAGTAATGGGTGTAGATCAGGAAAATATTCCTCCAGAGAGAAATGCACAGCAAACCACTCCAGAGCAGAATACTGTTACTAAAGACGCTCTCCTTGAAATTCAACTGACTGTTCCAGAGACTCCATCTCCTGATCAACCGCACGTTATAATTTTTGGAAGTGGTAAGAAGATAGAGCATGGGAACGGCAATCAAATAAGAGGGAAAATGCGCCACATGAAGAAGGCGGTGAACACCAGAAATATGAATCATCACCGACTCCAAAATGCTGGAGAAGTCTCAGCTTATTCTGAAGTCTTTTCTAATGCTACACAGTATGTGGTCGCATAGGTGAAATTCTTATCGAGAGAAGTGTGCCTACAGCCATAAATGCTAGATTTTTAACTCCTTGATAATCTTATCTCTTAACTGATGCACGTTTGCTAAAAACAACTAACGGATACATACCTATTGATCATGAACAAAACATATCTTGTTATCTTTATTGAGAAAAACATCAGAGTAGAGTAAAATGAGTGGCATTCATATCATAATATGTGTCCATGAAACCTGTATTAATTGCCGTGTTGTAATTATTCTTTTTGCTTTAATTCCTTTTTTCTATTGGTGGACGTGACAGCACGGAGAAGTTGGTGGTGGCACTAGGTATTGATCTTTTCCCTGTGAATGATGAAAAATTCATGGACATGTTTGAAGCACCTGGTGCAGTTGACACCCTTCAAAATGGGTTCCTTTCTGCAAGAAATACAGTATCGAACTTCGAGCTCCAGAATGGTACTTCGCCAAGAAAGTTGACTACGTGAAGGATAAAGAATTTAAGGTTATCCATCATTTGTCGAAGATCACAGAGCAATGAAGGTGTGTAGCGCCAAATATCACTCTGTTCTCTGTCCTCTGCTACTCCCTCACATTGTTTATTATGTTGTTGTATATTACACAGAAAGTATAAGGAATTTAAGATTCAAGTCAATGGTCTTGTTGCAATAGCAACAAAAATCCCTGATGAAGGATGGGCCATGCAAGATGGTACACCATGTCCTGGAAATAATACAAGAGATCATCCAAGAATAATCCAGGTCAGTACATTTTCTATTGTTTATTGGTTAATTCTATTCCAAGGCTTAATTTGGTTAATCAATTCCCTAATTGTCAATAATCATATTCCATAGAACGTGTACTTATCAGTTGATTGTGATCACTACACCCTAAATAGATTTTGCATACTTCTTTAAGCCTTATACTTTGTTTTTTCTGTACCGGATTAGTTATTCATTTTGCATGTTGAACTTTACTAAAAAACAATGTATATACCTGCGTTTATGGAATTAGTGATTGTATGTATAGGTTTCTACTGAAGTACATTCACTATGTAATTCAAATTTAGACTCTTCAACTTGAAAGTGTTCAATTGAAATGAGATGCAATTCGTTTCAGTTCTGGGGTCAGCGATAGACAAACGGAACTAGAAAGTAAAATGAACTTAAGGTAGTCCCGAGGGATCAAGTAGATTTGGCTGAGGCAGTATAATAAACAATATTCTACTGTTTATATTTTTGGAATTACAGTTTTTGACGAGGACATGAGTTTTCAGGGGATAAGAAAACCATGAAAAGTATCCAGCAGATCTAATAAGTTGGTCAATGTAATTATTTTTTTATTGTTTCTTTAAGTAGAACAGATCATTTTTATTTATTCTTTGTAGTTGGAACTTAATTGCAAGAGTTCTCTTTTGTCAATTTTCCCATTCAACAATGTGTGGTAACTGTTAAGAAGGCCAAATGAATTTTATCAATGGTGAGCTTTTTGGTTTAAGTGACTAAAGTATACTTCTCTATCTGTTTTAAATTCAGAAGTGACATTGTTCTTGCTTAGTTCAGGGACCTTGGGGATTATGATGTATATGTGAAGCGTATAAAGTGTCGAACCTGAGTTGCTCATGCCTTTTATTTTTTTCAGTAAGTTAATATTCCTTTGGTGATTATTGTTGGGTAGATTTGTAATATATGGGTTGTCGTTCGCTATACCTGATCTCCATGATATCTCAATGCGATGTTTGGTTTTCTATTACAGAAATAATCAAGTGATCTATGTTCGGTATGCTTTCAATTTGTGTAACTAGACAGTATTTTCTTTTGTTGTTCCATATGATTGTCAGTTGATGCAAATGAAGGAAGTTTGTTATGTTAACTTCTTAAATGATGTATGATGGTTACTTAGTTTACAACGGATGGTGTATCTTAATTTGTTTACTTTTTTTTTATTTGCTTCATTTGCAGATTGCACCAATCTTAAGTGGATTCACAACTGATCATGACCAGCGTAGCTTCTTCACAAGCTACAAGCATCGGCAAAATGATGGAGGTTAGGATTGTTTTAAGATCTTATATTTGCTTAAGTATATTTTCAGTGAAAAATCTGTGTTTCTTTGTGTATATTAAAAACTAATACACCTTCTTTATTGAATATTAACACTGTATATGCTCAACGTTAAATGCCAAAGTGTGGTTACAGACTTACATTTATAGGAAGTTGTATTTTTTGTTATAATTTTCATTTAATTGATCGGTATTGATTTCATATTTGATTGATTGATCAATCTAGGTGGTTTCATATTTCAATGAGAATAGAATGGCTAGATACCTGTATTCAGGTGCCGGAAATCAGATGTGCAGGTGCAGGAAATCTTGATTTTAGGAATTCCCAATTGTAAAATTAGGTTTTTTTATATCTAATTTAAATTTGAGACTCATATAAGGGTAGGAAATAAAATAACTAAACCTGGCAGAAGTATTGAGACGAATATGTAGGTGTTGCAAATACATGAAAGACATAGCATAAACGTTGCTGAATTAATCTATACGTCTCTTTAATTAGCCAGAAAACATAATTTTGTTTCATATAAAAACGTCGGTAGTTAATTTAAGAGACATTTACACACCGTCTTAAATTAGTTAAGCGACAGTTTATGCGTCTCTTAATACGTCTCAAAGATTCCAAATGCACGATTTGAGACACTTATATTTGTTCTTAAATTCAAAGCAACATTTATAAATGTCCAAAATCGTTGATTTGGTGTAGTGGATTCAACAATTACTCATTCAAACCCCAATCACACTGACGTTAGTGGCAATACCAAAATATTTCATTTATGAACACCAGCATTGTGGATGTGCCTCTTGCTAAAGGTACTACAGAAGAAACCAGAAATAGCGAAATTTCAGTTACTTTGGCTGGACTATTGCTGAGACAAGAAGAGCTTGCTAGAGCTCTATCAAGACTAGAAGGTGCACATAGAGCAATGATTAATTTCCTTCATATACTAATAGAGGCATCGCCATTTTTTTGAGGAAAACCTAGAATTCCTCAAACCAGGACCTGATCCCGCAGTGAATACTTCTTCTCCTCATTGCATTGAAAGCTTTACGACCTGTGAAAAACCAACAGGCCAAGAAGTAACATTCCTTATCAAGAGTCTATATGAACTTCTACATTTTTCTAAAGAACAGCGAGCAAATGCGTTTGCTTCTCTCAATCGCGTTGCTTTTGATACACACCTAAATCGATTTTCCCAGGAAGTATTAGAGGTATCCCTCGTGTCTGACTCTGCATAAGCAACTTAACCTTCACTGAAGAAGAAATGATGGCTGAAGAGGGTCATAATCTAGATTTATATGTGACTGCACACATCAAATAGTTTGAGTTCAAGAGGGCTCTAATTGACACCGGTGCAGCCGCCAATATCATTCCTCTCAAGACTCTCAGAACAGCCAGTGTGCAGCAAAGTGGTCGGTTGTCAGCCAAGCAAAATTATTTCAAGTTCTTTCACCTCACATTTATAAATAAGAGTATAGTTATAAGAAAAAATTCGATCCACAGGGAGATATGGGTTGTTATTTGTATTTGAAAACTTATATAAACTGGGGGAATTTTGTGCTTTAAAAATAAAGTAATTAAACTAAGTATGCTAGCAAAGAATGAGTAAAGAGAATCAATAGGTTGAGAGTACAGGTTAAGGGTTCATTTTCAATCATAAGACATGCACTTTAACCAATATGAAAAGTTTAGTTACTCATGGATTTCTTAAAATCAATGAAAAAATTATAAGTAGAGAAATAAAGCAAACCTTAGTTTTTGTAGAAGAATCTCCAAAATCCAAGCTCCTTGTCTTGTATTTAAAAGATATGATATGATCCAAGATACCTCACAAATAAAAGTGAAATTGTCTCATATATAGGTATCTCAAAAATAGATGTGTCAGTGCTCGAATCCCGGTCGCAATAGGTTGTCAAAACAAGCTCAAACTAGCAAAAGTATGAAGTAGGTCGTCAAACTATCATGACAAATAAATGGGCTACGCCAGGTACATAAAGCCCAACCGAAAATGGTTTTGAAGCTTTGATTAGCCTGTCGGTTCCAAGGAACTAACAGGCACATCTCATGTTTTTCTTCAGTTTCCTCGGTGATTCATTCTTTTCTTTCTACGGTCAGGTTAAACCTGGACATAGGTTGTCCTGATATTTTTCTTTTTTTCTCCTTCAGTTCTACGGCTAGATAAAAGCTAGACGTAAGTGAACCTGTGTTTTTCAACTTCTTTCTTTAAATTCTACGACTAGGTTGGAACCTGCCGTAAGCTCTTCTGTGTTTCATCACTTGTCTCCTATATTCTCTCTGAACTCTATTTCCGTCTCAGACTCGAATTAAACAGCTCAAGTTCTTTTCCATGTAACCTCCTCGAGCTCACAACGTCATCAAGCATTCTCACCAATACCATGAGTTCAGCGTCCAACAGCCCATGATCATCAATAGCAGCAACTAATACCATACCTCCTCCATCTCTGTAATCACCATAGCCACCATCTCACACTCAGTTCCCTTATTCTCGCATCACACGAATTAGATTTCCTTCTTTTTCCTTTCAACTCTGTTTCATATTCAAACACAAAATATGCTCATACCTTTACAGACACTACAAGAAAAATACCCAGTAACAACACTGAGAAACTGTTGGCGAACGGATATGACAACGTTTTTCCATACGACTTTTTTCTGGAGTGTTGTTAAAAGTTCCATCGTTCAACAACAGTTATTCTCCATTGCAAGAAACATTGTCATACCTGACCTAATGATAACAATAAGTTTCCGTTGTAAGATACTGTCTCAACAACTTCGACAAAACGTTGTCATACCTGACCTAATGCCAACAATTGATTTCCATTGTAAGATGCTGCCTCAACAACTTTGACAAAACGTTATTGAAAAAAATAAATCAATATTTAACAATATACCAAATATGAAAAATGTATAATATAAATTGCCCTCAAAATGTAATTCACTTCTTTATATTAAACCAACATATTTCCTAATATAAAGATCACAAACAATAAGGTCTGATTAAGCTAACTCCACTGAGGATAAGATTCTAGAAATTAACAACAAGCTACTAACATACAATAGAAGGCCTGAGCTAACTTAATGTTGAGACGACTCACTCGCAGAAACTCTAGCATTATATATCGTCGTAACCCAGGACAATATTCTGTACCAATTGTTGAGAATGTTTCCCTCACAAATGTGCAGTCTTCAAGGTTAACTAGTAATGGAATGGACCGTCAGTATACAACCCATAGCTGACAACAACTGCTGCATTCATCTGGGTGTATAATCAGGGGTTATACGGCCGACTGTCATACAAATTTCTGTAGATGAAACGATACAGACATAACTCTGCCACACCTGTGCGAGATGTATTATTGAAAAACATGTTACTTGTTGATGGTAACATTTTTGAATTTCTGATTTTGACGGTAACATTTTGATGACCTACTTGAACTATATAATAATATAAGTGCAGGTCAACACAATTATACTGGGTGAGGGATGGCGACTTAAACTATCTTAAAATAATGAAATTTACGGCTTCTACCCATTTTAAATCAGACAATCGCATGGAAAGGTGTAAGCAAGTGTATCCAACTAAAAAGATAAATTAAGAGGTTAACTTATAAAAAATTGAAAAATAGATTAAATCCAAGGTTTATCTTTGTTGCATTGTTCAAATCTACTTCACCAGTCGAACATTGTTGATCAGTAATATTAGCATTAAAAGGGTCACATAGAACATGAACCTTTGGTCCAGATTGGTTGAAGTGAAGAGGAACAAAGTTTAGTGCAAAATTGATATTAGAAATGTTGGTTATCACTTGGTTCACCATGCCGACCAATTCGCGTGTAGCTTCTTTGGTTCATAACAAGGTCTCAGTTGCAGTAGCATTATCCACACACGGCAAGATATCATCAAGAGTTGTATGAGCAGTCGGGTGTTGAACCCATTCATTCATTGCTATGCACGTGTCCGCAGCGACACTAATTATATGATAGAAAATGCATCAGCTGCTTCATAATGAACTTCCACAAAATATACAGAATGAAACAAAATTTTGAATTTGTTCCGGTAAATATTGGAAGAGAACAGTTGGTGAGACATCACAAGAATGTGTTCCAGGAATTATAAGCACGTAAAAGAGTTCTTAAAGTGCAAGGAACTTATGATTTTGTTTTTTACATACTTGTGAAGAAGGAGAAATACTCCACAAATGAGAAATGTGCCAGCAACAAGAATCCATCCAATGATAACCAAGCTGCAGAGTTCAATACCAAAAATCAAAGTTACAACAGAAACAAATTCAAAAGAACACATTTGCGAACACAATAAGACAAAATAGTATGGGAAGGTAAATTATCTTATTTGACTCACATTTATACAATAAATTTCATCCCAAGAATAGAGAATACTGCATATAGTAACCCAACTCCAACTGGTGTTTCCAAGTATATTTGCTTCTGAAATTTGGAAACAAAGAAAAACACAGCAACATTAGTGCAAAACAGAACATACACAGAGTAAATTAGAGCCAAAACATGTTTGATTTTGGAAGTTGAGGCGGAAAAGATCAGTGTTTCTTCAATCCAGACATCAAGCCAGTACAATTCTCCAGCATAAAAATAAAAAACGATTCAATCTGTATACATAAAATGAACAAAAAGAAGTTAACTACCTTAGTTCCATCAATACTCATTTCTCATTAGCACATTTCAATTAGGTCTTAAAGGTCAATTCTCAGAGAATGCTCCAACTCCAAGAGATGAACAACCAGGACCTAACAGAAAACATAAACCAATAGAGTAACAGAATCAAATAACAAAGAGAAGTAACTTTTTGATTGTGTTTTTGCTTATTGTAGGGCTGGGTCATAGAAACAAAAACCCAGCCCTACAATAAGCAAAAACACAATCAAATTCAGCAAAACAATCTCTGTAAATTATAAAAATTGAAACTCTATCATTTCTTACCAAGTATAGTTAGATGAAGAGACCTAGGATTGATGAAGAAGAAAAATTATTAGAAAATTACTATCAAACAAGGGAAACCTCTGTAAGAAACCAGAGTTTATGAAAAACATCTTGCAAAATTAGTAAAACCCTAGATCGAAAAGAATTGGGTTTTTACCTGTGTAAGAAACGCCTTCAATCGCCAATAGAATCTGCAAAAACTATAACCCCTAAAAATTAGCGACTAGAAACAAATCTAGGGTTTTTTGTTTTTACAGAAAGACTAAGCTTGCTTTTATAACTTTTAAGTACTAAATGAAAAATAAAGGTTAAAGTCCATTACCTTTTCTAATTCTTCAAAGAAGATCATATAGGGTAAACTAAAGAAAATTAGGGTTCTTGCTGCAGCAAAAATTGGGTTCTAATACAGCTAAATATGAACTAATCAGGAATGGAGTTTCTTCATTTCAATCTTGTAGCCCTAGATCTTCTTCGTAGAGTTCAATACCTTCACTTGTATCTTAAGATCGTGAAAATAAGAAGAAGGATTTTAAGAATTAATTAAAGTTTTGGTGCTGGAGAAACAATCAAAGAGAGAAATGCAGATCGAAGGTTTTTTTTTTCTCTCGACAGGTAGAAGAAAGAACTGGAAGAGTAAAAAGAAGAAGAGGAAAGTGAAGTGAGAAAAATTTTTAGGGTTTTGTAGAAGATTTTTGGACGGCAGATAATTCATTGTTATACGGATTGTGTAAATTTTTGAACGTAGAGATTTAGTTTTGAGTTCTCATAGAGGTTATTGTTTTTTAAGAAAAAACGTTGTGATAACCTCACTTGTCTGCCAGGTTTGGCGAAACGTTGTCATATATCTATTGTCAAAGACAGTTTTTATTGTAGTGAGACTTTCTCGATTCTCAAGCTTTCCTCCCTGTTTTACTCAACAGCCAAGCTCAAGTAATAGCACCAATAATTCCAGTCTCCACTTCTGCCATGATCACAGTCACCATCATCATTCGAATCCATAGAATAATAATGGCAGCAAATATTATTCCCGTCATCACAGATCCTCTTTTCTTTCGAACCCAATCTCAGTATCGCCTCAAATAACAGCAACAATCAATCTCATCACCAACAACAACATCACGATCATCACCATTAAAACACCTTCAAGCAAATGAGTTTTCTCCAAAACATCCCGAAAGATAAAGACTCGACTTGACAGAGAAAGCTTTCAATCCCTCTACTACCATCAATGGCGTTAACTCCATCACCACTGTGATAAGTTCTTTCAAGAACTTGGTGTTTGATCGGAAATTCAAGAAAAGGGGAAGAAACTTACAGAAATATTGGACAGAAGAAAGTGAACAAGACAAAAATGAACAAGAGAAATAAATGAGTGAAACTTTTATTAATGATAATGATCCCGTTACAAGATTCCTAATTGAGTTTATATACTCACTCAATTAGCTTATGACTTTAAAAAACAGAATTAAGCTAAATCAGACACATGTCTAAGCTATCTGACAATCTGACTAGCTACCATCCACATGTGGTCTGCCATCTGTGTGTATTGTTCACTCTGCTCAACTGCCAGAGCTACTAGCACTCCATCTTGCGAGAGGGGCACCTCCAGGCATCCCGTAACCTATCATTGCCCCCTCCTAAAAAACTCACCTTGTCCTCAAGGTGTACTGTCCTGCCCTGCAACTTCAAAATCTGGGAATTGCTGAGAAAATGCAATAGAATCTTCCCAAGTAGCTTCTGTCTCATCTTTTCCCATCCATTGAATCAACCATTTAGTATTCAGAGTTCGATGTCCCTCCATAGACTTTCCAAAAACTAACTTCTTCCCCAGCACCTTAACTGGAATAGCTTCCTGGTCATCTGGCAAGGATGGTAGACTGTGCTCTGGTTGCACCTGAGCCCCAACATGTTTCTTCAAACAACTAACATGAAACACTGGGTGTATCTTGCTCTGAGGAGGTAGTTGAATTTTGTATGCCACCTTCCCTATTTTCTGAATCACTTTGAATGGTCCAAAAAATCTTGGTAGAAGTTTGTGAAAAGAATGACCAGTCAATGAACTCATTTGATATGGGACCAGACGTAAGTAAACCATGTCATTGACCAGAAATTCTCTCTCTGTACGTTTCTTATCAGCTTGTGCCTTCATCCTCTGCTGATCCATCTGCAAGTTGGTGCGCAAAATCTGTAGCATCTGGTCCCTGCTGGTTAATTCTTCCTCTACAGTCTCTACTCTTGCTGTGCCTACTTCATGCAAATGGATGATGGGAGGGGGATACCCATATAGGATTTGAAATGGGGACAACTTAGAAGATGAGTGGTAAGCAGTGTTGTAATTCCATTCAGCCCAAGGAAGCCATTTAACCCAAGATTGGGGAGCATGTGAAGTAAAGCACCTCAAATAAGTCTCAATGCATCTATTTACCACTTCTGTCTGTCCATCAGTCTGAGGATGGAATCCTGAGCTCATACTTAGTTTAGTTCCACTTAAAGTAAAGAATTCTTTCCAAAAATGGCTCAAAAACACTGGATCCCTATCACTAATGATGGATGTAGGCATTCCATGAAGTTTGAATACACTATCCACATAAACTTGTGCTACTGTGGTTGCAGTATATGGGTGAGCCAGAGCAATGAAATGAGCATATTTGGACAATCTGTCTACCACTACAAATATTACTGTTTTATTCTTGGATTTTGGCAGCCCCACTATGAAGTCCATACTTATAGATGTCCAAACTTGCTCAGGAATAGGAAGTGGTTGGAGCAACCCTGGAGGTGCACAAGTCTCATACTTGTGTTGCTGGCAGACTGTGCATTCAGCCACAAACTTCCTAATATCCTTCTTCATTCCAGGCCAATAGAAGTTTCTTTTCATTCTCATGTATGTCTTTAGTACTCCATGATGTCCAGTTACCAGACTAGAGTGTAATTCCTCCAAAATTTTCATCTTCCAAGTTGAATTTGGACTAAGTAAAATTCTCTTTTTATACTTAAGGAAACCATTTTCAAAAGTAAAATTTGCAGATGGAAAGGTACCTGTGGTAATGAATTTCTTGAGAATTTCTATAATGTATTCTTCCTTCTCAAGATGCTTGCGCAACTCATCTAACCAACTGGAGAAAGGGTAGGACAGTGCTTGTAACTCTGCTCTTGGCTTGTCCTCATTCACTCTGGAATTGTCTCTTCCCTTTTTATACTGAATCTCATAGTCATAGCCCATAAGCTTGCTAACCCATTTCCTATGGAATGTAGTATTGGCTTTCTGGTCCAAGAAATATTTCAAACTGTGATGGTCTGTTTTAATGACAAAATGTTTACCTTGGATGTAATGCTCCCATTTCCTAATAGCTTGAACAATAGCTATTAGTTCTTTTTCATACACTGATAAGGCAGAATTTTTGATCCCTAATGACTGACTGAAAAAGGAAATTGGTCTATTATTCTGTTGGAGAACTGCCCCAATTCCAGAGTCAGAAGCATCACATTCTATTACAAATGGCAGTGTGAAATATGGTAATGCTAGAACTTGAGGACTGAGCATGAATTGTTTGACCTTAGCAAAGGCATCCCTTGCTTCTTGAGTCCAATGGAAGTTATTCTTCTTGGTCAGCACAAACAAGGGTTGGCATAGTCTGCCATAACCTGGCACAAACTTTCTGTAGTAACCAGTAAGGCCTAGGAAGCCTCTTAGCTGCTTGAGAGTAGTGGGAATTGGCCACTCTTGAACCACCTTGATTTTATCTGGATCTGGAGTAACTCCTTCCCCTGTGACAATATGACCCAGGTACTGCACCTGCCTAGCACCAAACTCACATTTAGATTCTTTTAGATACAACTGATGTAATTCTAATACCTTGAATGTGAGCTCCAATTGCTGCATATGCTCCTTCCATGATTTGCTGTAAACTACTATATCATCAAAGAATACTATAATGAATTTTCTCAGGTATTCCTTGAATATTTAATTCATAAGACTATGAAATGTAGCAGGAGCATTAGTGAGTCCAAAAGGCATCACTAGGAACTCATATAGTCCTTCATGAGTTCTGAAAGCAGTTTTATGCACATCATTATCTTTCATTCTAACTTGGTGATACCCAGACCTTAGATCTAGATTAGAGAACACTCTGGCACCACACAATTCATCTAGCAAATCATCAATCAATGGGATGGGGTAATTGTTTCTGACTGTCATGCTGTTGAGGTCTCTATAGTCGATGCACATCCTCCATGTACTATCCTTCTTTTTAACCAACAAAACTGGAGAGGCAAATGGACTATGACTAGGCCTAATGAAGCCAGAGTCTAAGAGATCTTTTACTGTTGTTTCTATCTCAGTCTTCTGAATTGGGCCATATATGTATGGTTTCTTATTCACTGGCTTGGAGTCTGGATGTAAAGGAATCTGATGATCACAGTTCATGTTGGGTGGTAAGGTTCTTGGGGTCTTAAACAAATTCTTGAACCTTTGAGTCAAGTTTTGAAGATCCTGGAGCTCAGTAGAAGATAAATGTGCATAACTACTCTCACCCTCTCCTTCCATATTGTATAAGAAATAAGCCAGTTGAGTTGTTCCCATCAACTTCTTCATTTGTTGAAGAGTAACCAATTCAGATAGGGGTGTTGGGGTTTCCATTTGTTGGAGTTTATGCTGTTGTCCATCTTTATTGAACTCCAAAGTGTAGTTTGAGAAATCCCAAATTAACCCGCCTAGAGAAGACAACCACTATTTCCCCAATACTATGTCACATCCACCAAGTGGTAACATCTGTAAATCAATGTTTCCTCTAAAACTACCCATTTTTATAGGTAATTTTTTGAAATAACCACCTCCCTGCACAGAACTCCCATCTGTGATGTAATTTTAATATAGTGGTAAAAAGAGGTTCGATTCTCGAACTTGTGAAGGTAATGATTTTAGAAAATAATGATTCTAATTAACTCTAGAAAATTCCAGGAGTAAGAAAAAGACTACACAACCTAAAGATGATTTTTGAATAATTTTAAAAGGACCAGGAATCAGGAATCTGGTAATTCTAACAACCTATGTGATTAATCAGATAATTCTTTTTAAATTAATTGAAGCACAAGTAATTGCCAAAATTGGTTTTGTTATGCTAACAAACAGAGGTAAATCACAAGCATGGACTATCAAAATTAATTAACCAAGCATAATCCATCAAGTAAAAGCACAACTGTTGAAAGAAAACCGTTTTCACTATTTAAAACCATGCAATTCTAATAATAAAAGAATTATAAATAATTATTAGAAAATAATTAAATCACATAAAAT
>JAJJMC010013614.1:345411-367760 GCA_023531435.1 Papaver californicum
TCTCTATTGATTCGTTTTATTTTCTTTTTGGGGCAATAAAAAACCGAATTAGAGAAACAAAAAAAAACAGACACAAGTTTTTTCTGAGAATCAAGAGACTAGGGTTTCTGAGCAAGATTAGAAAGAGTGAGAGTGTTCAATCTCTCATTGTGTGCGTGAGAGATTGAAAAAGAGTTTTCTCGACTATTTTATCCTGAAGACGTTGTGACGAAGAAAGAACTGCTTGCACAAAACTCAAGGCAGAGCCACGAAACGTCTTAAAGAAAGCGACCTGGTCGTGACTCAGCATTCATCCTTTTTGTGTTTAATCTTTGTTTTGCAGGTGTGAAATCAGCAATTGTTCCAAACTTAATACTCTACGACTGAAAGTATACAACAAAATAATATACCCTTACATTTCATTTGATTTAATAGGGCCAAATTGTGTAAGATCGCCACACAGTGAACCATTACATGATGACTTCATCCTCATTTCCTTTCTTCTTATTTGGGATTTTTGGTTGGGGAGCTTTAATGTTACATTTACAGCAAAATTTTGTAAGCCTAGCTAGAAAAGCTTCTTGGAGAAAAAACAGTCAAAAACACCAATAGATATACAAAGGATGCAACGAATCATTACTTTTGGTTCATTTCTGTTGAAACCTTAGTTAGAGCTCGTATTTGATATCTCTTTCTACTCTGTGATGATCTCTGATAAGGTTCCCATACCAACACCCAGACACCCATGTTGCTGCTGGTGATGGTGACCACATTCCTTCATGTAACTCTTGCAACATCCACCCATCTCCCTCTTTTCTAAACTGTTACACCAATGCGCCGCAGCTGTTGATGCGATGTTGCTGCTCGTTTCGATAAACAATTCACCATCGTGTCATTGGAGTTCATCCCAACAGTTTTAGCTTTAGCTTGATCTTTGCACTTTGAATGTCCATGTCCATTGTGCAAACAATCCTCTTTAGGGTGAAATTTTTTGATTTCATTACTTTTCTTGCTTGACTCCGATACTCCATTGTGAAGATTGATGTCACAAGCAATTGCATGTGAATGGTCATGACAGTGATCTGCATTACTGTCAGTAGAGACTTTACCTAACAATTGTGAACCATGGTGAGTGTGGTCAGATCCACAAGAGTGATGATCATCAACTGCTACTTTTGATCCTTTACAAGCATTAATCTTCAAACACTCAACATGTTCATGATGATTGTACTGGTGCTCGCACTTTCTTGTTTCCTCATTGTTTATATCTATGATATGTGATGAAGCCTTTAGTGGAGTAGTGATGCTTGACTTGCAACCTCCGTGATCATGGTGATGCTTAGAAATACTCCTACAGGTACTATCTTTTTTCTCACATGAACTGTCAGGAAAAGAATGCTTGGAAATACCCCTACAATTACTATCCTTGCTCTCACAAGAACTGTCAGAAAAAGAATGCTCGTGGTGATGGTGCTGAGGAACCGTTTCTGAAGGGCATGTTTGATGGTCATCCATCCTAAACTGATCAGAACGGGAGTCGTGTGTGTGATCACCATGTGAACAACAATTCTCTTTAGCATGATTTGAGTTGCAGCCATCACTTCCAGTTGGGTTTTTTTGATGATCTTTGGAGCCACATGAACCCTTCTTGTCATGGCAATGACCATGTGTGTGATTTTTATGACTATGTTTCAAGTTGGATGAATGGGAATGCCGTGGATGGGTGACAGGGGTTCCCCGCAAAAGAAGCATGCTATTGAAGATTACAAGTAAACAGGTGCCAACATCAGCAAGAACTGCAGCCCATAAAAGAGGGTGACCAGCCACTGCTAATGCAAGAATAGCGCCCTTGGTAACAATCGACAAACTCACGTTTTCAATTATTTTTCGTCTAGTCCTTCTAGCTAGTCAAATGGCTTGAGGTATTTTTTCAATGTCATTCGACATTAGGGTTATGTGACTCGTCTCTGTAGCTAATGCCGAACCTGCAATACCCATTGAGATACCAATATCAGCGGTTGCTGATGCAGGTGCATCGTTTACCTCATCGCCAATCATCGCTGTTGGCCCTTGTTTCTTAAGTTCTTTTATGAAGTTGACCTTCTCTTCTGGGAGAAGATCTGCATGGACAAACTCTATAGCCTTCCCTAGCTGATCAACAAAAACAGACCATTTCAGTTTCAAACGAAACATTTTAGAACACACATCCGCAAGGCAGTTTTCTAGTACATTTTCTGACAAGCTAAAAGCTCTAGATTACCCATTAGAATACCTGATCATGGACCCTCATTGCGGCAGAATGACTATCTCCTGTAAGCATTGCAGTTTTAAGTCCTAAACCATTCAACTGCTTGATTGCTTCTGCAACTCCAGACCGACATGTATCAGCAACACTGAATATGCCAATCTGAATGTCCTCTAGGAATACATATCCAATTGTTTCTCCATCCTTATTAAGATCTGAGACTGTAAAACAAATCCCAACAAGGACGCGTCTTATTAGAATCTCACTCTCATTTGCGAAGAAAATTGATAGAGATTTATGGATGCAAGTATAAGTACTTCCATATAAAATGCGCAAATAAGAAGATTAGTCTACCTATTTCACATCTAGCTCTAGCTGCCATTTTCTTATTTCCAACATAAATATTTTTCCCATCAATCTCTCCAGAAATCCCTTCCCCGGGAAAATTTTGATATTCTGTCACATTTTCAGGTTTTGGTTTGATAGAGTTTGAACTCCCGTACTCCACTAGCGCAGCAGCCATTGGATGACTCGACTTTCTCTCAATGCTTGCCACCCTGCCAAAACTCAAAAGAAAATTCACCATTAGAATGAGATTCGTTTTGAAGTCAAAGTACTGGATATCAATGAACCAAAAATCCAAGTGTTGAAACTGTTGAAGTCTAATGAGAAGTGAATACAGAACATCAAAGCAACTCAAGTTCGTTACTCTACTGCAACTTACCAGTAGACTAAATTGTCCAGGCTAACGTCTTGAGACACTGATTGGAAATCTGTTACAGAGAATTCTCCTCTTGTTAGTGTTCCTGTTTTATCAAAGGCCACGACCTTGATTTTCGCTAAAATCTCCAGATAGTCACCTCCCTTAATTAGAAGACCATTTGTTGCTGCCTTAGTCAGGGCACAAAAAGTAGCAACCGGCGTAGAGAGAATTAAAGCACATGGACACGCGCTGACAAGCACAACCAAAGCAAGACAGAACCAATGCGTTAAGTTATGGACTTTTAATGCTGCTGGAACCACCGCTAGAAGGATTGCTAGCAGTACCACGGCTGCAATAAAAAGTATGATGAATTACTTTTGAAGCTCGACTCCTATATTACAATATAATGGATTACTGAGGTAAAGTTAGAAAACTACATTAAAATTGTTAGGATCAGTAGTTGAAACAAACAAAATACTTAAAGACTGTAAGAAAACGTATACACGATGTTCACCGGAGTTGAGCTTTGCTCGAGTTGAAACAAACGCAAGTCTCTTTTTAATTTCGGAAATTTTTTAGTGCAGTGAACTAATTACCTGGGGTATAGTACTTGGCACAATTGTCGATCAAACGTTGTGTTCTCGACCGAGTGTTTTGTGCCTCTTCAACAAGTTTAGCCATTTTAGCTACTGCACAATCATCAGCTAATGATGTTGTTTTACACTTATATAACCTGAAAAGAAAATTGAATCTCAGCTATACATTTACCAAAATATGATGACGGAGAACATCATTTTAAAGAAAAAAAGAAGAGGGATCAAGTGAGTACCATTCAGGTTAACTGTTCCGGCTAATACTTTTGATTCATTTTGTTTAGTGACTGGAAATGGTTCTCCTGTCAAAGATTTTTCATCCACTTCACATTTTCCTTCTACAACTATTCCATCAATTGGAATAACTTCTCCAGCTTTTACAGCAAGAATTGTGTTAACTTTAACGTCTTTTGCGTCTACGATGTCCCCGTTCTCGGCTAAAACTGCTTTCTGTGGAGCCATGCTCATCAAAGAGGCCATTACCGCAGTTGCCTACATATGTTCCAATTGAGAGGTATATTAGTAAAAAATCCATTTCATAAGAGAAATGTGACACGTTTAAAAAAACTGGCAGAATATCATTACCACTATTAAATGCAACAGATGAGGTCATAGGTTAGGCCCAAATAAATAACTCTTGACCCGGTTAGAAAGTGTACCTTGTAACTGGCTCTGGATTCAAGCCACTCAGCAACGGTGAATAGAAAGACAATGGAAGCAGCTTCGATATAGTCTTGCATTGCCAGTGTTCCTCCAACTGCCAAAAATAAATAAAATAATAGAAAATGACATAAACACAACTACATGAGGAAGAATTTAAAATTGCACCATTTAACTTACACTACATGAAATAAATAATAACATAGCAAACACCACTTTCAAGGTCAATAAAAAATTTAAATTATT
This sequence comes from Papaver californicum, assembly GCA_023531435.1. Taxonomy (NCBI): domain Eukaryota; kingdom Viridiplantae; phylum Streptophyta; class Magnoliopsida; order Ranunculales; family Papaveraceae; genus Papaver; species Papaver californicum. Next base: position 349,838 of record JAJJMC010013614.1, read on the forward strand.
TGTATAATTTTCTACTTTGAAAGATATGTTATGATATCATAAATAAAAATATTGTCATACAAAAATATAGATTAAAAAATCTACTATTTATGAAAATAAAACTCAAAAGAGACGGTGAAAAAAATAACTCTAAAATCAGCTTTCATAAAAAAAAAAAATCTAGTCGGACGTATTTATTGACAACCAAATATTCACTTCAAAGGGATTTCTCCTTCAAGTCTTGTACAAGGAGAGGCAATTTTAGCCAAATTGATTAATTGACTCATGATTTGAACCCATTGTGAGTGACCCAGTGATGTGGCAACATCTTGCATGTGAGAGAGAATGTATTGAAGGATAAAAGAGAATATATTGAAGGCTGAGATGTTACCACATGATGGTCACTCACAATGGGTTAAAAATAATGAGTCAATTAATCAGGCTTCTAATTTTAGAATGGTTTTCAGATAACTTATCTAAAATTGTGAATGGGGAATGGTAGGTCCAAGTTCAACACAAATACAACCCTACTAAGGACTTATTTTTGCTTAATTAAAATTATTATATTTTTTAATCCCATTGAAATAATAAAAACAATGATATAAACACAACCTCATGTCAAAAAAAGTTAAAATTGCCTTGTTTAACTTGCACCATTTGAAATAAATAATATAGCAAACTCCATTTTCTAGTCCAATTAAAATTAAAAATTGGAATATTTGTTCTTTTCTGATATCATATTTAAAAAAAATATAATTTTATCATATAAATTAGTTTAAAGAAAATAAAAATTCAAAACAGATCACGAAAAGAAAACATTTCCAAATCAATCCCCTTATAAAATATTATTTAGGAATTTTTATTTTTTAGGGTCTACCTAAGGAAGGCAGTTTTAGAGTCTTTCAGAGACCACAAGCCTAAACTTACCAAAGGGGAAATTGGTGGATCCAACACAAGTATAACCCACTAAAAAATAGTTTTGTGAGAATGGGGTTTCAAGTTATTTATTTTATATTTATTAAGAATTACAGTTAAAAATCTTTGTTAAAGACTTTTAAAGTAACTTTTTGAAAAAAAAAAAAAAAAAAAAAGCCACGCATGATATTATTCTTTACCGTTTTCATGACCTAACAAACAATAAAAGACACTACAAAATTTGATAACATTTTTTGTTGTACCTCTGAAAGACTAGGCTTTTTAAAAGGGGATTACGTTGCAGACGTAACTGCTAGACCCACCATTAACATATGGTTTCCAACAAAGAGAGCACTCAAATGCAAAGGGGGGGGGGGCCGGGGCCAGAAACATAAAAAAGCTTAATCCTTTAATTTCAAGTTAGTTTCGAAGTTCACCGACCAACAAAATACATTTTGTAGACCTCTTTGTCAAGAAAGTTAAGCCCCTACTTTTCTTACACTAGATTTACACTTTGAGAGAACGCCCGGTTTTTTCAGCCGGAGACAATTTTGACGTGTGAAGATGACTTGTCGTGGGGGTGATTGAATGACCATACAATCAGATTTGAGCTTACTTTTGGAACATGGGTTATGTAACAAATAATTCTACAAACAACAAATTTAAAGAATTTTTCTTCTGACCACAAATTTAGCCAGACCAAACGTATGATGTTCATGTGAAAAAACAAAATTTAGGCAAGATTTTAATTCTACGTTTCTCACGGTGAGGTAGTGTTCTTTCCTTGCCTCATCACTTGTCACCAAGATTTCTCTTTTCTATGTCAAGTGCTGTTAAACATTGCTTTCACGAAAGCAAGATAAAAGAAATCATTCCGTAAACAAACATACACTAGATTATTTAGCGAAATGGTGAATTAAAAAAAAAAAAAAAGTTTTTGGTTTAGGGTGCATGCATGATTTACCTGCAATTAGTACAAGAATGTTGATATCCACGGTAAAATTTCTTGCAGAACCGTAACATCTGGATAAAAGTGGCGGTAACCCAAGGATTGTGGCTGCCAGAGATAACCATTTGAGTGGGTGATAAAGATACTGAAAGATTGACACCAGTAGTAATAAACCGCATCCGATTGTGTACCAGCTTGGCCATCTTTTCCCCTTCTTTTCTTCGCCATAGACCCGAATATTAGCTTCAAGTCGCGCTTGATTCAACGCCTTGACTGAAAACCAAGAATAATGTGGGTGAGCAGAGAGCAGGAAGGATAAAAATAGGTGAAGCAGAAAAACTAAAAATTACTTCTCGTGATGAGATCCAACGATGGAAAAAACAATTAATGGCATAAACCATGTTGCGACTTTCACTCTTTTTCACTATTTTCAGGTCATAATATCCATGGACTAATGGGCCTACAACATCTCATTTTGTTGGCCCTTAAAGTCGAGTATATGGATACGAGTGTTGGTCATTTAATATATATTAATGGTAACAGTTGACAAGCAAAATAAAATGTAGGGATAATTATAAAAATGTCCCATTTTAAAGGTCATTATATATTTTTGCCCCGGACTTTTAGAACTAATAGAAATGTAGGGATAATTAAAAAGCTTTTCTTTTTTTTTCTTCTCTTGAAAAAAAAGTAAGTTTTTTTACCTATTTGGATTTGGGTAATGAGGAACTCATCATGAAAAACTATGACAGTTTTTGTTGTCACATTGACTAGAACCTTTTCTACCCCATTCATTGGGTGTAATATCCTTTCCACCAGAGGCACTTCAGATGTACAACAAATTCCGAGCACGTCAAAATAGCTTTTCTTCATACTATTATTGCTTGAAGTTTTGGTTGTTGTAGTCATTGTTCTTGGAACCTGACACTATGAGAAGAAAGACTGGTGGTTAGTTCCAAGTCATAAAAGAAAATGTAACTGAAATACTGAATGCAAAAGAGAAGAGACAAAGCAAGAAAACTATGTTTTGGAGCTGGCTCTGACGTTTCTTATCACGTAGAAAACGTGATTCATGATTCATATACGTACGCAATGGAGTTCTAGCAACAGAATGATGATTAAAGAGGACACTGCGAGATTACGATAAGAAATTATTCATCCGGTTACCCCCGAAAATCGTTGATCTTCAGTGAAAGTACTGGTATGATTAAAACTAGTGAAGAGAGAAAACACATGAAAAGTAGATTAAGAAATCTATCAAAGCCAAGGGGGAAAAAAATTCATGAAAAAACTTCAATTCATATAAAAAGAGTATATATGATGATGATACTTAAAAAATCCCATCTCCATTGTGAATGGATAAAACTTTTGTGGATTGGAAGAAAAAGACTATTAAGTGATTACCTCAGTCTGATTCTTCCTTGATTGATTATTGTTCTATTTCTCTCTCCAGGATGGATTAAGGGGAATGGGCCGAGGTTATATATTCAAATAGAGAGTTTGAGAAGAAGGTAAGGAAGAAACGAGTGAAAGAGCTAAAGAGATATGTTTACTAAAGCGATGTGTTTACTTATATATATGTATATATATATATGAAAAAAGGAGGGAAAAAAATCACAATCCTCCTTTTAAAATAAGAAAAGTGAAGAATCAGGAAACTAAAAATAAAAGAAAATATAAAGAAAAATGAATCACCTTTTCTTTGTAGTGGAATGTATAAGTGGTGATCAATAACTACATGAATATATGGAATGTTAACGAGAAGAAGAGATTGAAAAGGAGGCGGAATCCACCAATGAAAAACCACACTAGCATTTTTGTCATTTGTTGATGAGTGGAATATTTTTAGTATCAATTCCATTAAGGTGTAAGTAGGTCATATTTTTATTTTATTAATTAGGTAATTAGATATATGTAATTCGGCCGTTTATAAAAATATGACGTTGCTGATGTTTGTCTGTGTTATATTTTGTCAGCTAAAAAACACAAGACTATCTAGAGAATGACAGATTTAGCTAATTTTCACAGTAATCTTCCGATTACCATTTGGCATAGGTCTAAAATTTCTTTCCACATATGTACAGAGAAATCTAGAGAAGCGAAACAAATGCCATAAAATCATGGAAATTAAATTTACTTAACTTTACACTAACACAAGCGAAAGGGTGTGTGTAAGAGATCTGTCAATCATTCATAGTTGACGAGGAGTAAAGGCGCAAATCACTATACCCGGCCTGGACATTCACCTTTTTCTTTTTCTTCTTTTTAACAAAGATGAGAAGAAATCTTTTTCCATGTTATTTGTGGTTGGGCTAAATATTTGGTCACCTTTTTAGGTATTTTTTTTTATTTCTATTTAATAGTTATGTGTCCCATTAAATATGTTTTTCTTTTTCATAAAAAGATTATATAACGAATTAGTATAAAGAAAATTAAATTAAATTAAAATAGCAAAATTTATTAAATAATAGTTGAAATTATTCTTTCCCCAAATCATCTTCGACAGAAAGTTGAAAACCTTGTGTTTAAGTTTGCATTTTTCTAGTGCTTTTTTTGTGGAAAATAGGAATAATGTCAAAATCCATAATTCTCAGTTTGATTATTTATCTTAAGAAATTAAATTTGGACCGGGTGTTGGACGTATAATGGTTATATACTTTTGACAAAAACCTAAAAATATATATTCATTATCCGTCTAGAACCAAATTATACTAGTTTTTTCACAAGGACTAGACCATTCGCTCTGGTGATGTGGGTGGGTCTTGTGAAGAGGGTGGGGAGCCTCCACAAGAGACCCGGTCTTACAAGCAATCAACTCACAAAAGCCAAGATGATCTACATATGTTTACGTATCAAGCTATATCAAGTAACAAAATTAATTCCTGACTTCTCTATTAGCTAGCTGATCGATTGTCATAAACTGGTCATATTATTAATGTATGATTTATCTCTTTAGTTAGTTTAATAAGTTTTGTTTTCAGTTGAATTTTGGGTCTTTTTTTATATACCCCTAAAAACGCTAACAATACTCCCGTTAACTAGAAAAGAGTCCGGTTATAATATACGTGTGTATATATATATAAAGAAAACCCAAAAACAAGAAAAAAAAAGAAGGACAAAACTAGAAAATGCAAAAATCCATAGCAACAGAGAAAACTACGCAAATGGGACGAAGATTGGGGTTTAGGTGTGGTAAGTCAAAAATTTATCTAGTGTTTCTCAAAAATCTATCAAAGAGTTAGGTGTATACAAAAGTATTTTTTCATGGAGTAAGAAGATTAATGTGAAGGGTAAAAAGATAAAGGGGTATTGTTTGAGGGAACATAGAGGAAGACCCTTAATTTATTGGGTCTTGTTAATAATTATCCCACTGTATTTTTTTCGCCTAAGATATATAGATATAAAATATTTTGTATTAAATTTAAAAAATATATAAAACTTATGAAATTTATCTTTTTTTTATATTATCATTTTTTTTTATAAAAATTAAAATATTAACTAAATTCGTTTTAGTATAATATTAATATCATTAATAAGGGTATGTGTGGAAAAATTATTTAGAAATTAGAACTATATCTATCTAGATGAACAATTAAAACTAAAAACTGTGGTTATATATATAATTTGGACTGAAGAAGCTAAAAATTATTAAAATATTATTATTTAACATAGATTTTATAATATTTTCTAGGTATTGTAAATATTTTAAGAAAATAATTTTATTTTATCTAGAATTAGATTAAATAATCTCATTTCCAACTTTACCCTTATTATTCTAAACCATTTTTTTATTATTTTAACATAAATTTTACTCGCTTCATTCCACTTTTAATTAGATGATAATTTAGGGTTATTTTTCTGTTCCACATTACTTGATAGTTTTCATATTTTTCCACAAAATACCAATAATACTCATATTTTGTCTTGGAACTATACGTTTATTTATAAATGCACCCATAGCAATTAATGTTTGAAGACTTTTTTCAAGGACATAGATGGAAAACTTTCATATCTCTCTCTATTTCTTAATCTGCGTAAAAGCTTCTAAACTATCACCCGTCCCTATTATAAAGACTGAGTTTAAAAATTTTGTAGTCCTACTAGATAGACGGAGTTCCTATATTTTTTTTCCACATATACCCTTATTTATTATATTTGGGATGTAAAACCTATATGTATATTCTAATCACAAAATAAGAACATACAGTAATTAAAAAACGGAAGCAATAAAAAGAGATTGTTTATAAATACCTCCAGCCATTGCTATTTGAAAGCTTAATCATTTGAGTTTGCCCGAATGGCTTAGTTGTTATGAACTTTGGTTCCAAACCCTCCTTCTCAATTTTAGATGGTGTATACAGGATGAGAATGGTTTTGGTGACCTTAATTCTTATTTCTTTTTTTATCTTTCTGTATAATAACGCTAGTCATCATAGAGTAGTTACCCGATAGATATAGTGGGTGGTTTTTCTAAAGGTGGGAGAGAATAGTGGGGTTACCTTGATCAGTTGTAACTCCCCAGCTAATGGATCACATATTCTTTTTCCCTTTATTTTAGCCCATATGGGAAAAAGCCTAACATTCTCCCACTTGATCCATTTCACGAGAGACTCCATATACGGATCATGGCGATTAATCCTTTTTAAGAGAATGAATTAATCTTCCATGTATCACAACATACTTAGTCTTTCACCACTCATACTTAACTTAATGAGTACACCATATGTTTACTCTAGGTCAAACTATAATGATATTTCTCAACAAGATAACTAAAGTAAGTACGTACATAATTCCAAATGAGAAATAATCCAACTAAATGAAACCTTCAGAAAAAATATAAAGAATGTACTACATAATGGGACCAAGTCTCATCATTACCACATGATCCTTGAATTCTCTAACATGCATGCCTTTAGTCAAGGGATCAGCTATTATAAATTCAGTGCTAATGTGTTCAATGATCACTCTTTTCTTGTACACGTTCTTTTACGGCTAGATACTTATGTCGATGTGTTTACTTCGACTTCCACTCTTATTATTCTTAGCCATAAAACAACAACTAAATTGTCACAATACATTCTTAATGGTCGGCTAATAGAGTCAACAACTCTTAGCCCAGATATGAAGCCTTTCAGCCATACACCATGTGAGGAAGTCTCAAAACAAGAAACTAACTTAGCCTACTACTTCCAGACTATTTGTTCGTTAATATATAAGCATGTAATCTTTAGTGCCCTTAAGTTACCTCAACACTTTTTTTGCAGCCTTCCAGTGAGTGATTCATGAGTTACTCTGATGTCTTTCTAATACTCCAATGGCATATGAAGTGTTGGGTCTAGTATAGACCTGAGCATACATAATGCTACCAACATTTGAAGCATATGAAACATTTTTCATTTGTTCTCTTTCAATGTCATTCATGGGGCATTGGTCCAAACTGAGCCGATCACCTTTTACAATGGGTGCTACACTTAAGGTATATACATTGATTCAACACAAGAAAACAAATCTTGCTCCCACTGACCTTAAGGTATATACATTGATCCATAAGTCTGAATCTGTAGAATTTATGGCTTGTGAAAATAACATAAGATCATTATCGGCTCAAATATTACAATTTGAATCTCGCAGATACACTAAATAGACACTAGAAATAGTTGACATTCAACTTGTCACTTGAAACAGTAGGTGAAAGTTGATCATTATCTTTTTCAGGAACAATATCCTGAAATTGATCACTCCCACTAATCAAGTCATTCTCAAGAAATTTAGCATTTCTTGATTCCACAATTCTAGTGCTATGAAGAAATCTACCATAGTACTCTCCACCTCTATTTGAGCTCATAATCTTAATGTGTTTACCACATTGTTTCTCTACTTTAACCTTAAACAATTTAAAGGCATCAAAAACTTCGTCTTTAGAACGAAACAAGTAAAGATATATATATTGTGAATAATCATCTATGAAGGTGATAAAGTATTTCGGATTATTAGCCTTCATGTCCGGACAACAAATGTCCGTGTGTATGATCTCTAGTAGGTTTGAACTTCTCTTGGCATCAATTTTGTGTCTGTTAGTTTTCTTTCCCTTAATGCAACCAACACAAGTATCAAAATCAGTAAAGTCTAAAGTACCAAATACCCCATCCTTTACCAATCTCTTAACTCTCTCAATGGAGATATATCCCAACTCCGGTGCCACAAAATTGAGGAGTCCTCATTCATAATACATATTTTTAACCCAGTATTAACATGCATAGAACTATGAGTGATAACATTTTGCAAATAAAGACGATAGACAAAATACCATAACCAATAACTTCAGAATTTCTGAGAATACTAAAACTAGAGTCTGAAAAAAAATAAAGGAAATTCCTAAAGGTACAAGTCTTGAAACTGAAATCAAGTTTCTAGTGAAACCTGGTACATAAAATGTATTTCCTTAATGCAAAATAAAACCACTTCTTAAAATTAAACTGCATGTCCCAACAGCTTCCACATGTGAACTCATCTGACTGCCTGAATAGATGTAATGTTCACTTCTCATTGGTTTCCTTAGGTTTTTCATACCCTGCAAGGTATTCGAAACATGGATTGTAGTACCAGAGTCAATCCACCATGTATTATGATTAATATTAACCATATTAGATTCATAAACAAACGCTAGAAAATTACCTTTCTTCTCAAGCCAAGTCTTAAACTTAATGCAGTCTTTCTTCATGTGTCCCTTCTTCTTACAAAAGAAACACGGAGACTCCTTCTTTATGCCTTGGTTAGCTGAAAGCTTTCCCTTTTCCTTAATGTGAACCCTTTTCTTCTTTGAAGAAGAAACAATAATAAGGTTCACCTTTTCTCCCTCTTCCATCCTGAATCTCCCCTCCTCTTGTACACACATGGTCATACGTTTATTAATTGACCATTTATCCTTATGTGTGTTATAAGATATCTTAAAGGGGTCATATTGTGGAGGAAGAGTACACAAAATGAAATGAACTAGGAAAGAATCATACATGGTAACTTCCAAATCCTTAAGTTGGGCCGCAATATCCCTCATGCTCATGATATAATCAAGCACACACTTAAACCCATTGTCTCTCATGGATGAAAACTTCATAATTAAGGTGCTAGCAAGAGCTTTGTCAGAACTTACAAACTGCTCATCAATGTCTTTAAGGAGATCTTTAACCTTAGTATGCTTATCTACAGAACCCCGAATACTAGCACAAATTTTGGTCTTTATGAACATAACTGAGAGACGATTAGATCGATCTCATTTTTCATGAAGATCAACTGCATCAAGAGTACTAGTCTCACTTATGCTAGGTGGTTCGTCTTTCCGAATAGCATAGTCGATATCCATCCATCCTAATTGTAAAAGCACTCTTTCTTTCCACACCTTATAGTTATCACCCTTTAATTCAGGAATGTCTTAATTGACATCAGAAATGTTTCCAGTTAAAATTGCTGTAAAGAAAAATATATACATGCCTATAAATAAAAAATTTGAGACTTAAACTTAATCATGATTTACCAATGCAAGTCATGCATAAAAAATATGAATCTAGTGACATAAAACTTTCCTGTGGGTCAAATTAGATTCATAACTACATGATGAAACTATTAAACCATATTCATTCCTTAATTCTTGTGGGTAGATTAAGGAACATAATTCAATATTTTACCCCAATTAATCATACAAATATAATAAAATTTCATGTGGGAATATTTTATCATATTACGTATGATTAATTACAAATTTATGTCTAGTTTCCACATGTGATTTCTTAAGAAATTTTTTAAATAACTAGAGATGTTGTGGCTACTCTCTAATTACTAAAATTATTAAATCACTTGACATATTTCTTTAATCTTTGTTCATGTACAATCCTAATGATCATAATATATATATTTAACTAATTATTTATAACCATTGCACATGTCAATAAATAATAAACACCATAAGAAAACAGACATTATAAATGTCTTTAGCACTATCAGTAAGAAGGATTCTTACTCCGCAATTTAGTACTATTTGAGTTCAACAAATATGTCTTTGGCACCAATATGTTATTAAGAAATATGTCTTTAACACCATCGGTAGCACATGGATCAAATATAATGGTCTCAAATAAAACCATTAACAAAACAAGCTTGGATATTTTCCTAAGAGAAATTTATACCAATTTATTTCTTCAAGTCTTGAAAATATGATAACTTATGCCGATATCCGACTAGCATAGCCATTCCTCTTATAAGGTAACAAATGACAATATGGTCTGTTGATTCTCCATGAACGGGAAATTTAAATAAAACAGAGTACTATTAGCGTAAAACTTAGCCAATTAATTTAACAATGTGTTATTCTTGATGTCCAACATATGTGCTATGTAACTTAATCAACGAGAGCTGACTAGAGATAGAAATCAACTATATTCAAAATGTGAAAACTAAACATTTTGAGAAGAGAAAAAATTAAGCTCAAGGGAAGCCAACCCAGATTCTGTCCATATTGATTTCTGAACTATTAGTAGGCAAAACATCAAGGACATTAATAGGGTAATGGAAATTAAAAGGAACTGCATACTAAATATTTGCTAGGGTATGAATGGCTAATGCTATGTGTTACTATTTTAATAGAAACAGTTAACCATTAGAAATAGTTTTGACCTCTCATTGAGTGTGTGCAATAACTCATCAGAATTAAAATATCAGTCGTAATTTTTTATTGCTAATAGACTCTTAAGGGTCAAATAATTAAGATAATCATCCATATACTCTAATAAGTTGTATGGTTTAGTTTATGGGGTAACCATTTAAACACATTCTCAACATTACAAAAATACAGCAGTGACCTAGCTAGTGTGTTTTGATTCTACTGAAGATAAGGTAGATAGATATAAAACACAACTAACGATGTGGATTACGTAGCCAAGACACCGAATTTGGCCACCAATGCCTACCACTAATACCTGACAAGTGGTAGAATCATTTCCCTATAAGTTCTCTCTAGTATGCTAATTAAGAATCTTTCAGTTTAGATTTAGAATTTTAAAGGAAAATCTAGTTTCAAAATCAAGTTACAAGCTACTGTAACAATTAACAAATATAATATTGAGACTGCAGACAGGAACTTAACGAAGATTTGGAGCAGACATTTAATCAAATAACTAGGGTACCAGAAACATGGCCCAAAAAGCCAGAAACATGGCCCAAAAAGAGACAGTAGAAGAACCATGTGATTTCATCGTTATAACACAAGAGATGAACCTCAACATTTTCATTGTTATGACCCAAGCGCACATGATCTGTAGTTGTGGGCTCGATAGGTTAGACTTGCCACATTTTCATTGTTATGACTATAATACCTTAACAAGTTACGTTTTGTTTATTTGTCACTGTACAGCAAAACCAACATTCCGTAATTTTTCAAGCAAGGCAGAGGTTAATACAGGCTCTGATACCAAATGTAAAACCTATATGTATATTCTAATCACAAAATAAGAACATAGAATAATTAAAAAACGGAAACAATAAAAAAAGATTGTTTATAAATACCTCCAGCTATTGCTATTTGAAAGCTTAATCCTTTGAGTTTTCCCTAATTGCTTAGTTGTTATGAACTTTGGTTCCAAACCCTCCTTCTCAATTTTAGATGGTGTATACAGGATGAGAATGGTTTTGGTTACCTTAATACTTATTTCTTTTTCTATCTTTCTGTATACTAACCCTAGCCATCATAGAGTAGCTACCCCGATAGATATAGTGGGTGGTTTTTCTAAAGGTGGGAGAGAATAGTGAGGTTACCTTGATCAGTTGTAACTCCCCAGCTAATGGATCACATATTCTTGTTCTCTTTATTTTAGTCCATATGGGAAAAAGCCTAATATGGAAATCATCACAATTTACATAATGTTTCTAATGGTTAGAATAGAATAAGGGTAAAACAGGAAAGAGAATGAAAATTTATAAAATTAAATTTATTTTTATTTCTTAAATTAAGGATTAGATTAACTCCAGAGTGGTACATTATGCTGCTAAGAGTCTCATACCCGCTATGAAACGTGAGAGGATGTTAGGTTAGGTCCCAAAGTGTTTTTGGCTATACCTACGATCAAAATAATTGGAGGGGTATTAAGAAAGCATAATTAATGGATGAAATAAATTTAGAAATATATATACCTATATAATCTACACAATAAAGCTATTTTGTTAAAATTATGGATATAATTGGAAAAAATATATAAAAATATCTTTTTTCTTTTTAGTTTTTAGAATTATACGAATTTAAAATTACTTAATTTTTATAAAATTTTGGAGTATAAGATTGGTTTTTCTCACCAAATAAAATTAACTAGCCAAACCAACCTAGAAACCAACCTATAAAGAAAGAAGAACTGTCCTAATCCTCTTTAATTACATTCTATCCTAACAGCATATAATTGGAATTAATCCTTGAACATGAAAGGTAAAACCTAATCCACTTCCATTGCCAATCCAGCTTAAGATTATTAGCTTTATACGTGATTCTTAATTAAAAAATATTTTATTTATTTTCCCAAATCCGAATCCCTTTAGGATGATAGTTAATCAGTGGGGTTTCGTTGCAACTGGTTGACATACTTAAACTATATGCTAATACTTAGCTAATTCAAAAAGTCTTAGAATTTGATTGTTGTCTTAAACTAAAAGTAGTAGCTGGGTAGTGGGAGTGTTGTAACCCTACCTTATGTATATATAATAAGTTAGAGCATGCCCAGCTTACAGGGAAACGAATTAAAATAATATATGATTAATGGGAGCCTCAACCAAATGTAAATAAAAAAAAAACGTTTATAATTATCCACTATCAATTTATACGACTTTGACGTACCATTGGTGTTAGGTTTTTTATTTCACTAGTCTTTAAAAATTGTGATAAGGTGCAAGCCCATATGCATTCCTGCATAAGCACCCTAAATCATATTGAATGGACAATTTCTTGGTTAACTATAAAAACCACGAGTCAACACACATCACAACCCGTAAACAAAAATTGATAGTGAAGTGGTGTTTTTTATGTTCTAAAATTGCGGCATATATTTGTTTTTAAATTACAAAAATGTTTAAACTCATAATATATTTTTTTTAGAGTGGGTTATTTTTAAACAAAATTTTATCAAAATGCAGTCCCATTTTAGTAGAGCAACATATACAAAAATAAAAGATAAATAGTCAAAATATGAGAATCAAAATTGTACGAGGCTAAGCAAGGTTAACGCCAAATAAGGTTATTAACGCCAAATAAGGTTATGACCTAGCATGGTATGGCAAACATATTTATTCCAAACAAGGTACGACCAAGCATGACTGCACTCAAGCAAGGTTACGGCAAAACATGGCTATGACAAGCATGTTACGGCTAACCATGTTACGACCAAGCAAAGATACGGCCAACCAAGGTGCTTACATCCAAGCAAGGGAAGGCGCCAAGCTCTCAAGGGCATGCTAGCTATATGTCTTGTGCACTCTCCTTTTTTGTGTAAATGCTAAATTTCGGCCAAATTTAGACTATTAATACTTGAATCCAAGAAATTTTTTTGGGGAATTGTTTTGTATGTCATAAGCTCAAATTATAAATATCGAAAATTCAGTCAGGTGAAGCTATTGTATAGCAAATGTATATATATAAAAGAAAGGGAATATGGCATCTAATCCCTTATGATGTTACGTGGGAAACTTGGAAGGAGAGAAATAATATAGTTCATGGAGCAAGAGCTAAGTTTGTTGAGGAGATAATATTGCTTGTAAAACAACTGTTAATCCTTTGGCTATCTTTTGAGAGTGTTTTCAATGGATCTAGTATTTCTCAATGTTTATTTCAGTGGAAGGAGGTTATCAGAGTGTAAGTCTGTTTTTGTATGTTGAGGGTGTTGTAGTGGTGATCTCTGATTAGCTTTGTTTTCTTTTTTTTTTTCAATATAGCCTTGTTCTTTTCAAAAAAAAATGTATACATATTTTATGGAAAGGCTATAAGATCATCATAGAATGCCTATAGCTGTTAATAAAATTTATATTTTGATTTCAAAAGTGAGATAGACGTCTAGGCTTTATATTTATGATACCTAAACGAAATAAATTTGTACATTCGATAGTTTTGATTCGGGACAGATAAATTTATAATTTTTTTCTCTATCAAAATTTCACCATTTACAAGTTAAATAAATAAAGATTTACTTATCATGTTTCGTGTCGGAACCAACTTGAAGTATGAGTGCGTAATTGTGCATCCAGCCTAGCTTGCTCCCAAGCCCTGATTCTTTTTGACAAAACAAGACTTCCAAATCCATTTACGGTTAACTACACCCCCTAGAAAGACTTTCTATTCTGACCCCGCACTTGGTTTCACCGGTGAATATACAATAGTCAAGCAACAAATTTTCTAATATTTCTAGAAAAAAATTACGCGCAGAAAATACCCCGAACCAACAATAAATAGTTTTTATGTGGTGGATTTTTTATGTGCCAGTGCTATTGGTAAAGGAAAAACAAGTAGACCAAAAAGATGAAGAAAAACAACGTGTGGGAGGACGTGTAATCACATACATGCATGCAGCATGCTGTTTATAAAAAAGAAAAACACTCTTTTCATGCTGTTTTGGCATTGAGCATGATCTACCTAGAAAAGGCAGTAGGTTCGGGTCAACTTGGCTCTATGATTGTACTTATCATATCAAATCTGAATTTCGAATATTAAGCATAGACAAAGACTGTAATGACGACATACGACAAAAATCTTAAACAAGAATCTATCCGCTCGCCACAAAATCTAGTCTAGTCTTGTAATGTCTGTGATTCGATTTTCTTTTTTGTTTTGTTTTTACATTATTTACGCGGACACTTAAAAGAGCAACCATCATGATGTCCACATCCCCTTATACTCCTTCCGCCCATAAAATGTGAGTCATTTCGTGTCTGCACAAATTTTAAAGATAACATAAAAGAAACCGAATTTTAAATATATAATTTTTGTTTACCTTTATGTATCAGACTTTCAAATATACGTGTCTTATAAACTAAAAGATGGGTTTTATTATTATCCAATTTAAAAAAAGATAAAACGAATATAAACATATTTATTAGATTCTTTTAGAAAAAATTCTAATATAATCGGTTATTAGTAAAAATTTATTTGAAAAAATAACATATAAAAATAAAAGATATCATTTATTTTAGGACAAAAATAAAAAGGAAAGATCCCACTTTTATAATCATGTAAATGAATCCTTCTCTTTTCCTCTCATGGATGATTATGAATGTTTGTAAATTTTGTAAATGATCCTATAGTAATTAGTTTCCGTGAGGTACATTGTCAACTATAGGATCTGTGGGGCAATGGGAGATTGTTTGACTCGTGATCAAAAGCTTGCGTGTTCAATTCACGCCAAGTCCATATTTTTTTTCTTTTTTTTTGGTTTCTTTATTAATCATACTGAAACTAACAATAGCTTTGACTTTTTCCAATGAGTCACACGGATCACAATCCGTATGACTAGATAGAATTAGATATAAAGCGTTGATGGATTTTGATCATACGATTTATCTTTCTCCCTCAAGTAATTCATTTTTTAACATGTGGTGGTGGCTTAAACTTAGTTGCTGAGAGAGGTTTGAGCAACCAATTCATTTTCTGTTGCTACGAGTCTGTGCCTCAAAGTGAATAACTACATGATCATTTTTTTAGATCTCACAAGTTACTTGTAAAACGGATCTAGCAATTAAACATATTTGGTTGTGGCTCAAACTTAGTTGCTGAGAGAGGTTTGAGCAACCAATTTATTTTGTGGTTGCTACGAGTCGGTGCCTCAAAGTGAATAGCTACATTATCAACTTTTAGCTGCTACAAGTTACTTGTAAAACGGATCTAACAATTAAACATATTTGGTTGTGGCTCAAATTTAGTTGCTGAGATAAGTTTGAGCAACCAATTTATTTTTTTGTTGCTACAAGTCGGTGCCTCAAAGTCAATAGCTACATGATCAACTTTTAGTTGCTATAAGTTACTTGAAAAACAGATCTAGCAATTAAACATATTTGGTTGTGGCTCAAACTTAGTTGCTGAGAGAGGTTTGAGCAACCAATTTATTTTGTTGTTGCTACGAGTCGGTGCCTCAAAGTCAATAGCTATTTGTTGATTATTTTAGTTGCTATAAATTACTTGAACAAAGGATCTAGCGATTAAGTGTATTTTTTTCGTTGCTAAATAATAGTGGCCACATGTTTATTGCCGCCAAAAATTTTGGCAGTTGCAATTTTAGACGCTTAAACTATTTAAGAGACTAAATTTTCGATCCCTTGCTAAGATTTTAGACGCTTAAACCCGTTTTTCTTGTAGTGTAAGATAAAGAGAGTAGGTCTGAAACGTAGGGAAATTCAAGTCCTATGTTAGAAAAAGTGTAGAGAAGTGTGAACTAGGGTAGGAAAGGTTTTCCTATCAAATGTTGGAAGTGTACAACAATTGATATAAAAATTTTCTCTCACGGATACTGAGGATCCAGCCTGTGGGATACTCAGTATTCAGAAATCATCCTCTGCAGATGCTCAGTACCGATCCCCAATTGGTTTAATAATTAGTATCTGACTAGAGGTGTAAAACATGTCGGCAGCACAACACAATCCACGAAATCACATGCTTAGCATGCTATGTTTTGATGTGCCGGAGATTTAGGCATGATGGTCGTGTCGTGCTAAAAGGTGTGTTATGATATGGTGTGCCAGAAAAATAACCTTGTTGAGTTGTGTCATTTATTTTATGTTTTCTAAATATTTTTAGATATTTAAAAATTATATGTATTATGGCACTATAAAAAAAATGGGTTTAAGCGACTACTCGTTTTAAGTCGCTTAAAGCCCCTTTATGTCTCATGCTTAGGATTTACAATTATTTTTTTATGAAACATATTTTTGGCAAACTTGAATTAAATTGTTAAAAAGAATTACATGATCAATCACATGAATTGTTAGAAATAACTGATTCCTGATTCCTAGTTTTCTCCATATTTTCTAAAAATCATCTCTAGTGTATTTTCCTGATTTTTATTAGTTTAGATTAAGTCCAATATTTTCTAAAATCATTACCTTCACAAGTTCGAGAATCGAACCTCTTTTTACCACTATATAAAAATCACATCAATTTTTGGCGCCGCTGCCCAGACCACGGTTTAGATGAGTTAAGTCTAGTTCAGATTCTCTATGAGGGTTTGGATTATGCGACTGTAACCTTGGTTGAGTCCTTTTCAATCGGAGAAGTCGACAGTAAGACTCCTGCTGAGGAGATGCAATTTCTGAGTGACATCGCCGAAAAAACCCATCAGTGGGAGAGCAATAGAAATCCCAACCCATTAGAATCCTTATCTAGAAGGCTAGAACTGGTCGAAATGAATCAAACTAGTAGTTTAGAGCCCCAACCCAATCCAGGAGGTGTCAATGAAATGGCGACGGGTGAGAAATCATCAAGTCACGTGAATGCAGTCACAACCCTCAGGAATGGTAAATCGGTGGCCCGAGGGGTTTCCTCAGGCTCATCAGAGACTTTATCAGTCTCTTCGGCTATTGGGTCAGGGTGAACTACAGTATGTCCACTATCAGGCCCAGTTACCCCGTTGTCCACCAATTTTATGCCTAAAGCCCCTTATCCAAGTTTGTTAGCACCTACTAGGAAGAACCCCAGTTTAGAAACTGTCAACATGATAGAGACCCTAGTTCAAAAGACATTACCAAACACTTTGATAGAAGACCCATTAGAGAAATGTCGAGCCCACTTTGGATTAGATTTTCATGAGTTGGACTTTAAGCATGATCCACCAGATACCCTGATAAGTAGTGAGTTAGGCCCATCAGAAGAGGAGTCCAAACCGTCTAGTGAGTTGGAGCTTATGCCCAACCCATCAGAAGATCAATTAGAAAAATGCCTAACCAACTACAGATTTAATGGCGATAATGATAGGGTTAGTGATGAGGTGCATACTTTGTTAGGCTTGCACCACCGGATTGTAATTTAGAAGAAGCAGTTGACTATTTTCGAGAATCTGACGATCCGGAAAT
>JAJJMC010013614.1:373031-432071 GCA_023531435.1 Papaver californicum
TGAATTTTATTCAATCTCAATCAAACTTATTCATTTTTTGATCGATCTAACAAATCTAACAATACGAAACTATGATTTCATCAATTTCACTAAAATTCACTCAATTTTTTATCGAACCGACTTGAATACACTCAATTTTGATCGATCAAAAAATGAATAAGTTTGATTGAGATTGAATAAAATTCAATAAATCTAAGTGAAATCGAGTGAAATTGATAAAAAATTGATATAATTTGAGTAAGATCGATCTAACAAATCTAACGATATCAAACTATTATTTGTATGCACTCGTCTAGATGTTTCAAAGTTCCACTACAATGTGGTACATGACCAAGCATAATATAACATGTTGTTATCTTCCCTAATGTAAATGACGCTATTGATGACTCGGTTTGGATATTGTAACGCCCCACCTCATAATTCTAGGTCGGCCGCCCTAAAATAGAAGTGTGACATACTCATGTAATACTTTACACACTCAAACCTTGAAGCCAACAAATGGAGATCCGGCTATCGTGTGGTGTTCTTGAAAATAATAGGTTTAAAAGAAAATCTTATTTTAAAAATGACGAGCGTTATAAGAGAAATCTGATAAAAGAAAGTCTTAAAAAAACTATAGTTTATCTTTGACACGCAGGTCGGATGTTTAATTTAAATGATAACAATCTTACTAAAATAAAGAAGTCTGGATTTAAAGACAAGCTATAAAATATTTAATCGTTTAAGCACCTTGAAGAAAAATGATGTAGATTTCCGGGACAAAAAGTCGTTCTACTAGTTAGGTTGCTCCGCGGCCACCGTTCCTTTTAGTCTTTCCACTTATCTATTATTTAACCGAATATCCATCAAGCTCACTTGACCTTGTTCAATTTCACTCGATATTCATTTGTCTTATCCGCTCTTACTCAATTTCGTACAATATCCATCAAATTTACGGATATCACTCAATTTCCATTTGCTTCATTAATTTTGTCTTTTTTTCATCAGTCTTTCCAATTATCATTTTTTTATTTAAAATCAATCGTATATATTGCTAGTTGACCTTACTCAATTTCTCTCTGATTTTATTAGTTTATCCACTTACCCATCATTTTAACCGAATATCTATTGGCCTTAGTAAGTTGTCGTCTATTATCTATTAATAATGTGTAATATCGTTCGACCTCACTCAATTTTTTATTTTCGGTTACGAGCAAAAATCTACGCTTCCACTAGACTCTCTACACATAATAAATCACTCTTAAATGGGTCACGTGTGCCACCCAGAAGAATCATGATCGTGGTGCCAATTTGGATCACTCTTGATGCTCATCAGTCACCAATGCCACCAAGTCACACCAAGACAAACAAGCAGGATCTATATGGCATAATACTGGCCAATAGAAAACCAGATTTTCTAATCGGACGATAACGTTTGCAAACACAAAATTCACACGGATAATTATCTCACCCGATGGTCACGAAATTGCCGCCATAATTTTCTTCTGGCGCTGAAACAATCATGGGGAAAAAGAAGGGGGAATTTTTCCGCGCCATAGTTTATGTGTGTCCCCAAAATAATATGGTTGAAAATTGAAATCTAAAATTGAAACCCTCGTTGTCTTTCACACTATCTTACTTACCCTAATTTTTATATCTCACCTCTCTCTCTCACTTTCAAGAACCAAAAATCCAAAGAGACCATGGGTTACTTCTATATTCGTACCCATCAATTTTTTGCAAGGAAGAACTACGGCTAAAATTAGGCTTGAAACAATCTATCTCCGTTCTTCCGTTTCAGGTAATTATTCCCCTTTCTAATATTTTGTTTTGTTTTACTTTGATAGAAATTTCTGGCCAAAAATTTATGCTCCTCAAAATTTCCAAGCTAATCCGTTTATATGAAATCTTCTTTTGTTTTTATGATTGATATCTTTCTCTATTAGATAGAAATTTCCCTTGTTTTCCTTTAGTTTCCTACCAAACTTGTGTTGGATTAAAAAAAATATATCGATTTTTGGCAAAGTGGGTTTTCAATTTGTTGTAATTAGGATTGAGTTTTTCGATTTGTGTGTTTAAGTAATAAGGGAAATTCGAGTTTTCTAGAGTGGGTTTTATAAATCGAGGTAATTTTCAAAAGGGTTTTGATATTTGGGGTATATACATGACTTTTGTTATAAAAGTCAATTTGGGAAATCTTGAGGTGTTCATGTCATTTATAGTTTTTTCTTATTACATTCATTAGGTACCAATCAAATTTCAATGCTAGCAAATTAGTATCAGTGATCCGGTAGCATCTAATCCTCCAACTGGTTTGGAGCAGACATGGTGCTACAACAGATAATTTCTCTGAAGCTAATAAACTTGGACAAGGTGGATTTGGCTCTGTTTATAAGGTACTAAAATTACCTTGATTGTGGAGTTTATAAGGTGGATTTCTCTGAAGCTAATAAACTTCTGAAGCTTGTCGTATTGCTCATTGATACAGATATTGGTTTTGAAATGGTACGTAAAATTTTTTTAGTAGCTTCCCCATTAACAACAATTGCGAGTTATCATTGTGAACATTTTCACTTTGTGAACATTCGGGTTTGTGAACATTTTACGAGTTTATGGCATGCCGAATATCATGGGGGTGCTGATATCTCGTGGTTTGTGCACAAATGCTAAAAATTAAAAAGAACCAAAGAATACCTCATGAATCCTTTTTGTGCTGAAATATATGAAGGAGCAATACTATTCTGTTTATCTGGATTCGAACATGGGATGTAAGTTTCTTATGATTGAATATGGCAAAGTAGCTTCGTGTGTTTCATGCGCGAATCTTATACCATTTTGTAAATTTCAAGGGACTCACTAATAGTAAAATACATTATGTATAGTCCATCATGGTTTCTTATCTATTCTAACAGGTACCTGAAGCATGAAATTCTAGATCTGGCAAGCTTCATATCAGCTATTGGATTTCATCCTTTGTCATGGCGAACTGGACAAACTTATGTGTTGGCAGACCGTTTTGAAGATGCTACTCTGCCAGAAAGAGTGTTGATGGATAACAGGTGCAATAGGGACATTTTTTTGTATGGTTACCTTCGAGGTTGTGATATCAAGAAACAAACTAAGGTACTTTCTTTAGCGATGATAGATGATGCCAAGCTTGCTTTTTATTCTGCCGTTTTTTGGATCTAGAGATGACCGATTTTTATTATGCCACTTCTAAGGGTGTTCTACGAGTCCTCAACAGTAATTAGCTCTATTATATCTTGTAAACAAATTTAGCTCTGTTTGTTCTATATTCTTCTGTGTAGGTCAATACCTATTGTTTTCACTTCTTCTACCACGAGTTTACTTGAATATTGTTCCACCAATATGCAATTTGATTTAAGTTTTATTACACCAGGTGCACATTGATGGTGTTCCCCTTTATTTGGCTTAACAAGCTTAGTCGATCCTTTTCCTCTACTCTCAAAAGGAAGAGATCTCCGAAAGGTTATATCTTTGATCCGTTTTTCTCAATCATAACAGTCTGTATATTTTTTATCACACAATATTGAGTGACTATCTGAGAGAAGAATGAGCATTCGGAGATCTTTATCATATTTCTATAGATCTTTCTAGCAAAAACATATTTTTATAGATCTTTGTTCTATTTTCACAATTATTATTATTATTATTATTCATCCTTTCTTTGAATTATTTCTTGAAATTCCTTAATCTTGCATATATAAGGAAAAGAGCAGGATGAGCATTCAGGTTCATACCAGGGACTTATCTAAGGTTGGAGGTCTGAGACGTTTCTTTCGAGATCGTTGAAAATATTGATCCTTATCATCCTATTCTCGTTGGAGGTATCATTCAGGTTAATATGCCTTTTCATTTTACTAGCATAAATATGTTGTATTGTTCACTGTGCACATTGAATGCAAGTATAACTTAATATAGTAAGACATCTCATGACTGCTTAGTGTTTAAAATTTTGCCTTCCTGTTGTTCTCTCAGGCGACACTTAAGCGACATACTTGGAACATGAAGTTGTTGAAGACAAGAGACCCTATCATTGTTTCAATTGGTTGGAGGCGATACCAGGCGATCCCTATATATGCCCTGGAGGATCCCAGTAAACGGATTTGAATGATCAACTACACCCCAGTAGACACGCAGTGTCTTGCAATGTTTTGGGGCCCTCTTGCATCCCCCTGTATTGGAGTTGTTGCTATACGGTGTCTTCTAGAAAAAAATGTTTGATTTGTTCTATTATAAATTAAAAAACCATGTGTCTAAAAGCATATTTTGGGTGTCCCTGTTTCCATAAAAGGATTTGGTTCGAAATCAGGAAAAGCAAGAATTTTATACCTCCCCTAGACCATTAAATTTGTGAAAAGTGGGGGATATATTGTTCACCCTTTTTAGTTTCCTAAGTAATTTGGATTTTATTTTATTTCATTTTCATTAGCTTGTTCTTTATTTGGAGTTTGAGAGGTTGGGATTGAATTTTTTTTCGGAAAAACTTAGATTTTATTTGTCTGATGACATGATTATAAACCACCGAACTGAATCCACTTGCAAGTACCAAACAAAACAACATTTGTCCCACAAAACAGGCTGGAAACACCGAAAAACAAGCAATGTATTAGTCGACTCAGTTTAAAAAAAATCTCAATTTGTGCATCCAAACATTTGCTCATAGTGAATCAAAATATTGATTTGAACGAGTTTTCATGTTTCCATAAACAAATCCTAATAAGATTGTTGGATCAAGACTAAGATCTCATATGTCTACTTTAAAAAATGACTTCTCTTTTGAAATGGTGGAGGTTGCTTAAACTTAGTTGCTGACAGAGGTTTGAGCAACCTATTCATTTTTTGTTGCTACGAGTCTATGCCTCAAAGTAAAGAGTTGCACGATCATTGTTTTAGATGCTATATAGACTACTTGGAAAAAGGATATAGCGACCAAACACATCTGGCTATGGCTAAAAATTAGTTGGCACAGATTTAAAGCAGCCAAACTATTTGGCAGTTGCAAGTTTTGTTTCTTAAACTATTATAGCGATTAAAATATTGGGCACTTGCTGACATTTAGAGCAACCAATTTATTTTGTTGTTGCTACGAGTCTGTGCCTCAAAGTAAAAGCTACATGATCATTTTTTTAGTTTCTATAAATTACTTGAACAAAGGATCTAGCGATTAAATATATTTTTTCGTTGCTAAATAATAGTGGACACAGGTTTATAGCCGCCAAAATTTCTGGCAGTTGCAATCTTAGACGCTTAAACGATTAAAGCGACTAAATTTCCGAGCTCTTGCTAAGATTTTGGTCGCTTAAACTCGTTTTTCTTGTAGTATGGTATATAAAAATAAATTAAAAATAAAATATTAAAAATGAGTTAGATAAAGATTCATTAATCGTTGGATCTCAACGGATAGTCTTTAAAAAAACTAGGCATTAGGGGTTTCTCTACATAAAAGAATACCATCTCTAACTAAAATCGCCCCAATAAATTGATTTCTTCTTTCTCTTCATTTTTTGTACACTAATGTAGTTTTAGTATCATTCGTACCCTTTTCTTTCATTAATAATATAAAAAGGGTGAAGTACACTCGTGAAAAAGATCGTCGTCTCGTTCAAGCTTGTTGTATGGATATAAAGTACCTAGTTAGGAATTTATTCATCTATAGTCATATGACCAAGTATAGTAAGCTCTACGTAGAGGTTTTGGTTGTATCTAGATATTCACCTATAGTAGGCTCTGAAGGCCATAATATCAGAGAAGTACACTGGTAATCAATTGCGTCGACCAACTTTGTAATACCACATCACCTGAAGGGTCTGTCTTCAAGATGCATATATAAGATATTTCATCTTCAAGTTAACTATCAATGGCCTTCGATCCTTCTATGAAATCACCTCTTCTATAACTATTGTCTTTTTACTTGTGTTTTAGCTTAGTATTGAGGTTATGTTTATTTAGGTTTGGTGGTTAGCTTTTTAACAACTATGTTTTGGCGCCGACACAAGGCATGACAAATTCTTCCATGAAATCAAAAATTACATAGGGTGTGACGGACCGAAAAATTCCGCCTTAAGCGTAAGTGCTGGGAAGGCCAAAAATCTCCGATGCGCCACTCGAACGATAGTAACCGTGCCTTAAAGCTTCACTTTCGCTAGATAAATGCAGGTCGATTTAGTCTTTCCAAGAATGATATACAAGCATGGTACTCGAAACGTAGTTTCCATACTCGTAGGTTTGGTTTTCGCTTCACACTATTCCAAATTTACCCTTCTTCTGCAAAGGGTGCAAGGCCATAAAAGCCAATGATGATGCTTTCGACATGCATCAAATACCTACGAGCATTGTCCAGGACAAAGTCATGCCTTAGACTAGCACATAGGCCATTTTAGACCCTTTTTTTTGTTTCGTTTCATTAATTTTGTTCCGACCATGCACTGGGTGCATGCACTGACCTTGCTCTTGCCAAGAGTGCAATAACTAGGATTATACCATTTATATCGTATATATTGATATGAAGTATGAACACCCATCAAATGGAAGAAACTACCTCATCAAGTGTGGCAACAATCATCTCTTGCTTAACACTGCCGAGCCAGATGATATGAGTTACCAAAATGTGCGACAAGATGCTGCACCTTAATGCATTGCATTGTGGCTGCCTACGTACCCAACCCACACCTTGAAGGTACATGACCATAGTTCATCTGAAGGGTCAATTCGAATGGGATAAGCAACTTAAGCCTATTAAGGAAAAGCCAAATCGATGTCAATGGAAAATTGTTTCAAAAGTATTTGCGTAGGCATATACAATCCGAATCCAACAGTTTCCAACTTATGTGGCAAGGCGAAAGGCCAAGCAAAGCCTAGTCTGTATAGGCCAAGGAACTTTCGCAAGGTATAAACTAGATTGTGCATACTAATAGGTATTCTCGAGTAAGCAACACAGATGAATGATGCTTTCGCATCATTCAAGCTTCATCGGCCAAGCATCAAAGCTAAGCATAGCTATCTTGGTTAAGCACGACTAAGCATGTTAGCATGGCCAAGCATTGCTACCCAAATGTGTTTTTCCCATTAGCATGGCTAAGGTAAATTCGATTTCTCATTAGCTAGCTAGGAAAATCCGTTGTCAAGTTAGCATATCTAGGAAAATCCGCTTTCTGGTTAACATAGCTAATGCAAAGCCAATTTCTGGTTAGCATAGCTAAACAAATTTCGGTTTCTAGTTAGCATATCTAAAGCAATTTAACTTTCTGGTTAGTGTAGCTTGTCAAATCCGCTTTTTGTTTGCATAGCTATGGAAAATCCGCTTTCTAGTTACCATAGCTAAGGAAATTTCGCTTTCTGGTTAGCATAGCTAAGAAAATCCACTTTCTAGTTAGCATAGCAAAGGAAAATCCGCTTTATAGTTACCATAACTAGGAAATTTCATTTTCTGGTTAGCATAGCTAGGAAAATCTGCTTTCTTTTATTTTTGAAAGCGAGTGGTAAATTATGAAAACAAGTTGCAAGTATCACTTTTAGTTATTTTTGTTTTAGTTTTTAGATTTTCGTTTAGATTTTCTCTTTTATTCTTATGAGTCGTCATGTTTCCTTACGGAAATAACGTGTACGGTGCACAAGATCAATCACATAATAGTGATAATCAATATGGTTTTCAATCTAAAAGTTATTACAACTACCAACCATACCAAGGGAATAATCAAAACCAATCTTTTGGCTATGACCAATACCCTACGGAACCTTCCAGCGGGTATGTAAGTGAGCAATCACGAGGATGGGAGGATAGTTATGCTTCTAATCATATTTCTTCTAGTGTTGAAGAACATATGTGTACCATAATGGAAGAACTTTATATTCAAATTGATCAATCACTCCAACCTAAACATCAACATCAAAAAGTATCTAGTTTTGCAGATACATTATTGACTATGGGAAAAGAGCTTCTAAGGCTAATGGAGCAATCTATTCAACAACAAGATAAGCGTAGTCGAAAGTTAGATGAGCTGCAACTATGACATCAACAACAATATGATTGGGAAGAGTCACAACGAGAAATTCAAAGAAATTCAAAGAAATTCGAAGAAATTATACGAACAAATTACTCAACTCTGTAAAAATAAGGATGAGGAAGAAATATGGCCTCAAAACCAAACAATTATGAAATTCTTAGGAAGGATAAAGACTATTATGAAGATAAGAAACCTTTCGAAGTTCCTTGTAACAATGATGAAGTTATTTGAACTCCGGATCATAATAACTATCATTCACCTATTCAAAAGGAGGATATTGGATATGACATAAATGTTGTTATAAATGGTGTAACGTACTCGAAAGAAGATCTCAGGATTTGCACCAATGAACTAAACTTTCTGGGAGAGGATTCTGATTCCGATGATGAGGTTATTGAAGATATAGTAATTGAGAATGAGACCAAATTGATTGATTTCGTGGAAGACCCAGTTGATCTTCCCAAGGATAATAATGACGCTCATATTTCGATTGAAGCAGAAACTGGTAATGAATGGCTTTCAAAAAGTTTGATAGAGGACCACGACACATATGAGGTAGATGATTCATTGCATATCTATGATGAGGATCACGTAAAAGGTTTTTTTAATCGTTTGCATAACTATATATCTTTTGATCCTCCTCCAATCGAAATAGTTCCCCAAAAGGTTGTTCCGATTTTTAAGGAGATAGGTCACTTAGGGATGAGTATATATGCTACAAAAATCCTTAAGAATTATTTTGCTTCTAACTATCTACAACTAGATGTGTTTGATTATAACACTTTACAGGTTCACCGAGAGGAACCCATAGAAGTTCCCGTATTCTATGTTCTTTATATACTTCCAAGTGTAGAAAAAACTAAGTGTGGGGGAAACTTCCACCAAATAATAATTTTCTTATTTTACTCGTATGCTAACGTTGTTGTGAAGCTTTTATTAGAATTGCAGATTGTTGTCTAGGTGGATCCCCAGATTTTCAGATTATTGGTGTACGAACGCTAACAAGAAGGTCAGCCTGAGGACGTTAAACTAAGCGTTGAATGGGAGGCAACCCATTGGTTTTGTATTTCTGTCTTTTACTTTTTATTTTTAGTTTCATATCATATTATGGATTTGCCATCTTGATTTTACATTAAGGACAATGTGAAGTTTAAACGTGGGGGAGTGATTGAGCATATAGATTTTTAGTATTCACTTTTGTAGGTAAATTTTTTTGAATTTTTTGTAAAGAATTGCATGAACCTCCAAATTTTAGAGATTTTAGAGTCACTTTGTATACTTCTAGCTAAGTTTACATACGGATTTCTAACCAAAATAACTGAACTTAGAAGTATTAGAGAACTATATTCGGGTTTCTTAGTTGTTGAGATGCTAGAGCTGACTAAAAGGGACTTAAACCGTCGGTAGAGAATATAGTATTAGAGAAGCTAATCATTCAAAACCCATGAGTGAGAAACCAAACCTTCAAGTTTCCGTTTAGGGTGTTTCATCTGCGCTAATTCCGGGTAGAATGATGAGATACCCAACCTTGCACCAATTTCAGCACTACTTTTTGATCTCTTGAGTGCTAATTCTATCAATCATGAGGGTGTCATCAGAAAATCTAACTCTATCTTGTAGTCTTGTTTGCATTTGGTACCATTCTCTCGACAAAGTAGCAATAAAAACACATAATCTCAACAAGCGAAGCAACATCAAAATCATGAAGAAAGTTGAATACAGTCAAGGTTTGCAAGCAATAAAAAGAGGAGTAAAAATTATATATCCAAGTTGAAGACTAAGTAAAAGAGCAAAGAAAAGCAAAAGATGTGAATTTTTATGAAGTTTACGAGACGAAGACAATACAACTTGTGAAGAATCAAGATGGTAAAGTCCTTCTCCCACGACCACATTAGTTACATTATATGTTTTTATGTTCATAAAATAAAAATTAAGTAAAAAAAAGAAAAATAATCAGAAAAAGAAAAGAAAAAGGAAAAAAATTAAAAATTATTTTGTTTTAGAGTTTATTTCTTTTTGTATTCATTCAATAAGGCCGTGGGGAAGAAGAAATTTATAAAAAAGTTTCAAGCAACAAGAAATTGAGGAAAAGAGTTACATTTGTCAAAATTATACGAAGTTCAAGAGTTCATCATCAACAGTTAAAGACCGGAGACGTTTCTATTTGTTGTGAGGTTTCCTTTCCTTACCACCATTCAATGTGTGCAGGATTTCTATCTTTATTCCTTCCTTCACACGTGAGAACCATAAAGTGCGTTATTAGAGTGCAATTTCATAAAACTCTTTTGGTGAGGTAGAAGTCGAAGCGGAATGCTTATTCGATCACTTATCGACGATGGATTCTTTCATATGGTGGTTTTTCTCCTAACTCAAGAGTTAAGCATGAGAATAATTTTCTTTGGTATTTTTAACTTCTTATTATTAGTGTGCAGAAAATTTATGTCCTCATAGCTCTTTGGATGCTTGTGACTTTGAAATTGGAGTAGGTTTTATGGGTATACCTATTGTAAACCCTCACAAGACTATAACTCGTCCACTAGGGACATCTAGGAGTTTAAAGGCTTGTTGCACATGCTAAGTGTAACCTTGTCCTCAACGAAAAGGAGTTGTACTTTACTTTAGGTTAATTTAGGATATATAGTTTGCTCGAGGGCTAGCAAAAGCTAAGTGTGGGGGAATTTGATAAATACATATTTTACACATTTAGAGTGTCAATTTCATGTTAGTATTTGCTAATTTTCTTGTGAATTGTTGCATATTACGTTTGTTTTTGTTTAGTTATCTTTTATTAGGTGAAATCATCCAAAAGAAGTGGTACAGAGGACTAAAGACCCAAGACCAAGTGAAAATCCTCCAAATCCAGGATTTCTTATCATCATCGTGTAGAGAACGAGGAAACAAATCCAACGGCGAAAGAATGAAGTCATTCCGACTTCATATGAGGAAGTTATGAGCAAAACGAGAAAATATGTTGTCGCTTCCCCAAAACTGACAGGTCAATGAAGGGTTAATCCGAATTACTAAAGGCACCCGAGTTTTCGCTAAGGGCTTCCAATTCTGGAATAGTCTTAAAGGAACCATCCAAATATGCTATGTGCACCTTCATCTCCTTCTCTAAAGCTTACATCGAGCAAAAGCTTATTTTTCCGGCTAAAAGATGAAATTACAGTTAGGGTTAAAAAGCTTCCATTGATGGTGGCGACAGTAAGGAAGATGAGTTATTGGTAGAGCTCGAATAGTGATGACAGTGAGGACTGAAGGTGGATTTTCTGTGAGATCTTGTTGAGTTCCATTAATAGCAGTTGAGAACTCGATGGTGATTGAAAGTGATGATTAATGGTGGTTATTGTCACTCATGACAATGGTGATGGCGGAGAGGAGCTTTGTTCACGGCATATGATGATATTGATATGAGTATGTGATGAATCATAAGTGGGAAGGAAGTGAAGATAATTGAAGAATATTGGTGATTGATGGTCGCTGCTATCGATGAGGGAAGAGACGTCTGTGGTGGTGGTAATTTTTTCTGGCAGTGATGGTCAGTGATTATGATCTGTGGTTCAATAAAGCTTTCAATAGAGTGCGTGATAGGATTTTAGAATACCCTATATAAATAACCGTAATTGTACGATGTCTACAATGCAGACAACGACAAGTACGAACCCACAGGGAGCGGGGACAATACTGCAATCAATATCTCTAATCAACTAATCAAGAACAATATTTTTGGATTTTTCGGAATAAAGTTAAAACAAGAAAAATAAACTAAAGTAATAAAATAAATCAAATGGGAGAAACAGTAACCAGGGTTTTTAATATCCACCACTATTTCTATTTATTACTGAAGTAAAACATAACTCCTGAATATTCATCTATTGTTCGTTCTATCGACATCACCTATTATATATATAAGAGTCGCAAATGTCACTGGGACGCCCTAAGCATGGCGCATCAAAAGCTCTAAGTCTCATGCATACACCATCTAATTGTGTTAGCGAGAAAATTATACAAAACTAATTATAGGTTCACAAATAATACTGGCTATTCTAAGCATACCCCATCTGAGGATTTAACCCAAGCATGAAATATCAAATAAGTAGAAAAATATATTTGCTATTCTATTAATTCTGCGCATAGGTTACTGTATTGTACAGAACCGGTGAAGCAACAACTAATTTTTTATTAAATAAATAAATCAAAATCATGGAATTAATCTATTCAAATCATAATAGTTTGTATCAAATAATTCGATTTAATTGATCTAAACTTTTAAGTGGTTATAACATAAACCCTAGCTATAAAATTAGTGAGACATGGAGATGGATTTCTTAAAAACCATAAAATATAACAAAAGTAGAGAGTAAAATAGAAAGGGAAAGATTAAACCAAAGTAAAGCAATGGATGGTATGGATGCTGGGATCTGTTTCTCCTGTATACTTCTCCTGTGTACAGTAGCCTACCACTCTTCTTTTTTTCTTCTTTTCACGCCACCTTCCTCTGACCAAGACAGAAGCTTCTCCCCCCAAAAACTGAGCAGCCCTTCGGCCTCTTTCCTCTCTCACTTTCACGCTCTCTCTCTCCTACTTACGCCCCTATACGGTAGCCTCTTCTTTCCCTCGGTCTTTCTCATCTCTTCTGTAACAAAACCTCAAAAGCAAAGACCTCCTTTTCCTCTTATCTCTCCCTAGGTCTTCCTTCCACCTACTTTCCCTACTTTACTCTCTAGCCGCCTACCACCTACTCTCCTCCAATCACCCAACAAACCTCTCACCTCTGTACTCTCATGTATCTCTCCGCCAACCTCCCCCATTCCTTTCACTTTTTCCCTATTTCTTTTATACTTGATCCGACCCAAAAGAATTTTGACCTAGCTAGCAGCCCAACTGACCTACTCCCTATATCCCTTGCTCGGTCAGACCTTGTCCCACCATATCCAGACAACACCGACCACTTTAGCCTACTCCATATGACGTCTCACGTCTCCCCCCCAAGAGAAGTCTGATACCTCTTTATCACTCTGACTTTTCTCTTCTTATTCTGGCTCTCCTCCACGTGAAACCAATTTCTCTCTTTAGCACTCACGTCCTTCATCTCATATGAGCAAGCTCTTTCAAGCCGGTCAGCCTTGTCTCTCCAATTTCATACCAATTTAGTCCATTTAGCCACATTTTATATGTAACGTCGGGTTTTATGTTTATTACCTAAAAATCATAGAAACAATAAAATTAGTATCAACTTGAACATTAACAAATATAGATTATATGATAAAAATGTATAAATCAAGTGTTTATCAGTGCGCAGAGATCGAAGTTGAGCTAATGATGGTATGGTTGATGATGAACTCGAGCTCAGGAAGTAAAGATGATGATGGCTCGAGAGCCTGTGAGAGTTAGCTGTTGGCAGTTGAGAAAGTGAACTGGTGGTAATGATGAGTGTAGCTCGAGCTGGAGGTTTGAGGCTTTCATGGTGATCATGGCTGTAAGAAGAATTCGCTAGAACATAGAAGAGATAGTGAGATGCTGCCACTGTTGACGAGCCTGATGATCAATGGAGAAATATGAAGTTGTGGTCTCGATGGAGTAATAGAAGAAACTTGTCAAGGATTGTGATGGATTATGGCCGAAAGGTAAGGACAGAGAGGTTGAGAAAGTTACAGACCTGCGTTGTAATAACTCTGGGACAGGTTGCTTGGACGAGAAAAAAGGGTGTTGGGTTTGTGTTTGAATCCGAGAAGTTAGCAAAGAAGGCGGTTGGGAGAAGTTCACAGTAACATGAAAGTTTGAACCGAAAAGACAGAT
This sequence comes from Papaver californicum, assembly GCA_023531435.1. Taxonomy (NCBI): domain Eukaryota; kingdom Viridiplantae; phylum Streptophyta; class Magnoliopsida; order Ranunculales; family Papaveraceae; genus Papaver; species Papaver californicum. The sequence goes on from JAJJMC010013614.1 coordinate 386,837, forward strand.
TATGAAAGTGATGTTGTTGCCGATAGATTTAATTTCGTATAGATAAGATGTGAAGGTTTAGAGTTTGTGATAAACTAGGATCGTGTGGTTATCTATCATATTCGAATTGTTAGGATCGGAAAGAATAAACTGAGGCTATAAAAAGAAAAGTGAAGATGACATAATATAACACCTCTCACATTCACGCCAGTTTTCTATCTCCAACAGAGAGGAACTTTTTGCTCTTCTCCAAACCCTAATACCACTTGTCGACTGCTACTACCTCTCCACCCATATCCCACATCCACATCAAGCACTAGTCCACACCTACACCAATAGAAGATGAACAAGCTGGATTTTTGGGTTTGCTATTTTGAGTTTTTGATTTCTAGTTTTATTTTATATTCTTTTTATTAAACTTCATATTACGTGTAGATAAATATTAATTGATTACGAATGATTTTAATGTTCCGGCGTGAATTTTATTAGTTTTTATAAAATTTAATTCAGAGTTTCAATTATTTATCGAGTGTTTTCACAACATCTAGGGTTTATGATTGATTTCTAGATTGTTCAAGTGTACAATTGGATTAATCTATTAATCAGTTTATTGCTAGTATTGAGTTATGAGATAAGTAATCGTCCATCGACTCGTGCACAAGTAGATATCGCGAAAGCTTACAGAGGGATTCTGTGGAGCAATTGCGAGTGAAGAAAACACCAGCAAGTGGACCTTGAGCTAGGAGTTTAACTTCAGGGATCAACCTAAATTCACAAAGCCTAAAGCGTTCAATTGGGTTACACCTTAAGTGAGCTACTACTTGGTCGCTCAGTTGAATAGAATCTGGTAGTCGAGAGTTTCTGTATCCAATGATAAAAGGAGTTTTGGGGATAACACTGATCTAGCTGCTATTCTACGGTTGGTGATGAATGATTCTAACAAAGATGGATATGTATTCTAATTGAGTTAACGTTTGGTAACGGCGAATGACTCCTTAATCATTATTTCATTCTTATTATCTTTTTATTCTTATTTTTAGTTAACTAATTCACAATCCCCCCTTTTTAGTATTTATTCTAGTTTTGCTAATCTAAATAACAACTCAATTACACAACTCTATGTGGGAACTATCCTTACTACCGCTATATTACTAATTAATTAGTGGGAAATATATTAAGTAATTTGTTGCACTTACGACACGCATAAGGTATTTTCCACATATTGACAAGACGTAATCTGTGGAGGTAGTTAGACTCTATTCCTAGACCATGGCTTGTTTAGGGGATTTTAACTGTATTTTGAGAATCAAAGAGAAGAAAGGTGGTCTCAGTCCAAAAGGTGTTTATATTAATGAATTCAGAAGTTGGGTTTGTGATAATGGTTTAGTAGAAGCTGAGGCTATGGGAAAGAAGTTCACCTGGACTAACAGCCAAAGGGTATTAATAGGATTGTGTCTAAGTTGGATAGAGCGTTAGTTAACGATGCTTGGTTACAGAAGTATGATAATTGGCGTTGTAAGGTTTTTCCAAGGATTGCTTCGGATCATTCTCCTCTTATAGGGTATGATTTCACAAATCCAAGCCTTGAAAGAGCACCTTTTCGTTTTCAGAAGATGTGGTTTTCTCATGGGGATTTTATGTGACTGGTGAGGGAAAATTGGCAGTTGCCTTTGCATGGTGCTACTCTATATGTCTTTGTTAATAAATTCAAGCGCTTGAAAGTGTCTTTGAAAGATTGGAAAAGGAATGTGTTTGGAAACATTCATGTTCGAGTTAAGAAAGCTGAGCTTAATCTGGAGGAAGAATCTGATTTGCTTGATTATGACCCTACAAATAAGGCGCAGTTTCTCATATTGATGGATGCTAAGAAGAAAGTGGATCTTGTTCGTATTAAGAGAGTTGTTATGCTTAGGTATAAATCTTTGGAAACTTGTTTGGAAGATGGTGATAAAAATACGAGATTTTTTCACAATAGTATACGTATGAGAAGGAATCAAAATACAAACTATGAACTAAAAATTGATACTAACTCTACTTTGATTTTGCAGGAAAAAATCAGTGAGTACATTGTTAATTACTATAAAGAAAAATTTAATGGTGTACTTCAATTATTGACGATAAACTCTTTGATGTGTTAATCATGAGAGTATATCTGTAGAAGAGAGTGATGCTATGGACGCAATTCCAATATTTGAAGAGATTAAAGAAGCTGTCTTTGATTTTGGAGCTAAACGTGCGCTTGAGCCTGATGGTTACTCAGGTATTTTTTATAGACAATCCTGGGATATAATTTATTCTCATTTAATTAAGGATGTTGTGAACTGTTGGGAGATGAGGAAGATCCCTAAATGGAATAAATTCTAGCTTCATGGTTCTTATCCCCAAGAATAGCGCTTTTGATGCTAATAAGGACTATCGGACCATTGGTTTGAGTAAATTCTTTCTCAAAATTTTCACTAAGATTTTTGTTATATGTCTTGGGAAAGTTTTGGGAACGCTTTTTTCTGAAAATCAAGTTGCTTTTATGAAGGGTAGGAATAGAAAGCATGGTAATATTGGTCTAAAAATATTGATATATCTCAATCCTTTGATACTATCAGTTGGGACTTTGTGATTGAAGTTTTTAGGATATATAATTTTTCTGATAATTGGTATAGATGGATTTTGAGTATTCTTCACTCGGACAATATTTTCGTTCTTGTAAATGGGAATCCAGAAGTTTTCTTTAGCATCTCTAGAGGTTTGGGACAGGGTGATCCATTATCACGTGTTGTTTTTGTACTCGTTGAGGATGTTCTTAGTCGCAATATTTCTAAACTCTTTGCGGAAAAAAGTATGCAGATCATGGTTAAGAAGAAAGGTGTAGCACCAATACATATATTTTTTACAGATGATATTTTGTTTTTCTGTAAAGGCATTTTCAAAGCGTGCAAGCTGCCTTTTGCTAGTCCTCGAGCAAACTACAAATCTAAACTGACCTAAACCAAAATACAATAACTCCCTTTCGTTGAGGATACGGTTACAGTTAGCGTGTGTAACAAGCCTTTAGACCCCTTGGCGTCCCTAGTGGAAGAGTTATAGTTACGTGAGGGTTTACAAGAGGTATACCCACAAAACCTAAATTCCAACTTTCAAAAATTCCATAGCACATGCATCCAAAGAGATACGAAGACATAAAGTTTCTGTACACTAACGACAATAATAAGTTAGAAGTATAAATAACGTTATTCTCATGCTTAACCCTTGAGTTAGGAGAAAACCACCATATGAAAGAATCCAGGTTCAAGAGTGATCGAATGTTTCGAGTTCTGCCTCACCAATAGGGTTTTATGAATTTGCACTCAAAAGACGCACATTATGATTCTCATGTGTGCAGGCAGGAATGAAGATAGAAATCCTGCACATGTTGAATGGTGGGAAGGAAAAGTAACCTTCCGAATCATAATTTATGATCCCATAGAAACATGGGATGAAAAGAACCCTTTTTTTCCTGATGATCTCTACAAAAGGAAATCAACCACTATCTGAGGATGAAAATGCTTACTTACCTTGTCGCCCGATCTGCAATTAACACCACTCTCACAACATCCAATAGAAACGTCTTCGGTCTCTGGCTTCAACTATTGATAATAAACTTCTGAACTTTGTAAAACTTTGACAACTTTTAACTATTTTCTTCAAATTCTTATTGCTTGAAACATCTTTATATATTTCTTCTTTCTCATGGCCTTATTGAATAAATATAAAAACAAATATACACTAAAGCAATATATTTATTTATTTATTTCAAATTTTTTTAACTAACAAATTAAAAATAGAAAATACAAACTAAAAAATTTAACTAATGTGGTCGTGAGAGAAGGACTTTACCAATTGATTTTTCACAATTTGTATTGTCTCGGTATCATAAACTTCAGTGATTCTCATCTTTTGATTTCTTTTTCTCTTGTACAAAAGTCTTCAACATGTATATATAATTCTGTTCTTTGTATTGTTGCTTCACTTAGATATGAAATTTGCTCTTTCTTTTACCGTTGCTTGTAAACCTTGAACGTTTTCAACTTTTTTTCGAATTTGTGATGTCGCTCCGCTTGTTGATGTTGATGTGTTTCTATTGCTGCTTTGTCGTGAGAATGGTTTCAAACTGCAAACAAGACTACAAGATAGAGTTAGAAATTCTGATGACACCCTCATGATTGATAGAATTAGCACTCAAGAGATCAAAAAGTAGTGCTGAAATTGGTACGAGGTTGGATAGCTCATCATTCTACCCGGAATTTGCGCCGATGAAACACTCTAAACGGAAAATTTAGATAGGTACGAAGAATTGAAGGTTTGGTGCCTCACTCATGGGTATTGAATGATCATCTTCACTAATATTGTATTCTCTATCGACAGTCTAAGTCCCTTTTTGTCAGCTCGTGCCTCTCAACAACTAAGCAACCCGGATGTCGTTCTCTATTTCTTCTAAGTTCAATTATTTTGGTGAGAACTCCGTATGTAAACTTAGCTATAAGTGTACTAAGTGACTCTAAAATTTCTAAAAGTTGGAGGTTTTCATGCAAATATGTACAAAAAGTTTAAAAATTTTGCCTATAAAAGCTAATACTAAGGATATATATGCTTAAAAAGTCCTCGATGTAAATTGACTCGTCCAATGTAATATTCAAGGTGGGAAATCTTATAATATGATATGAAAAGATAAGAAAACTAAAAATAAAAAGATAAAAGATAGCTAGAAATACAAAACCAATGGGATGCCTCCCATGCAACGCTTAATTTAACGTCCTCAGCCTAATCTTCTTGTTATTTCCCTTAAACCAACAATATGAAAATCTGGGGATCCGCCCAGATGACAATCTGCACTTCTAATAATAACTTCACACAAATGTCAGAATATGATATTACTAGTGAAACCATTATCAGATAAAAGTTACCCCCACACTTAGTCCTTTCTACATTTGGAAGTGTATAGAGAACATAAAATTTTGGAACCTTAATGGGTTCAACTTGGGTAACCTGGACATTGTTAGAATCAAGCACCTATAGTGATGGATATTTAGAAGAAAAATAATTCGTTAAAACTTTGGAAGCACATAACTTCAATCCTAAGTGAGGTATTTTCTTAAAAGTCGGGTTAACAAATTTTTGAGAAACAACTTCGATTAGAGGAAGAGGATCAAAAGAAATAGACTCATGCAAAGGATTAGACAAACCTTAAACTATCTCTTGTAGTATGGGATCCTTGTTTTTCTTAAATAACTCCAATGAGTTATTTACTGATTTTGTATCGTGGTCCTCTATCAAACTTTTCAACCAATCTTCGTCAATTTTTTTCTCAACCAAAATCTAGGTATCAACGTTATCATTATATTCCTTGGAAAGCTCAATTGGGTCTTCCACAATATTAATCAATCTAGCTTCATTCAAAAATATTTCATCTTCATCGATACCATACTCTTCGTCAGAATCTTCATCGACCTCATATTCTACATTAGCAAAACGTTGTTTGAATTCCATACGTATGTTACTACTAATTTCTTGGAGAATTTCTTCTGGTGATCTGTTATCTTCCAGTTGATATAGTTTTTTCGAGAGTTTTCTTATGTTTACACGTTTTCCACCATTACTTAAAATAGGATCACTAAACCATGACTCTTCCCGTTGAATGGGTGAATAATCATAAATACGATCAATAGTCGGGTAAGATATATTGTTGTAAGATTCCTTTGGTACAACGTTCTCTCTATTAAGTCTTCAATCAAGATGGTCTAATCTATGTTGCATGTCCTTTAATTGATCTAAAACCTCCATACAACTCGAGTGGAGCCAATTAAAAGTATAATTGTCCCACCTTCTTTGTGTTTGTTGTCCTACATACCCACCAGAAGGTTGTTGGTATGTATGAGAATAACCAAAAGATTCTGTAGGGTATCGACCAAAACCAAAGAATTGATTTTGAATGTATCCCATAGTCGGTTGGAAGTTATCAAAAAATTGAGAATTATAAGTAAACTGATTACCACTATAATATGCCTGATCTTGTGCATCATACATGTTATTTCCGTAAGGAAACATGATGACACATAAAGAGTAAGAAAAAAAAATCTACTTAAAAATCTAAAAGGAAAAATAAAAGTGATATATACTACATGTTTTCATAATCTACCTCCCGTTTTTGATAGTTGACGAATTCCACTGATGAGTTGTTTCCACCACGAAACCAGAAAGCTGAAAACCACTAAAAGAAAAACATAAAATATAACAAAAAAGAAATCTCAAATAAAAACAATTGCCAATTGCTCCCCGGCAGCGGCGCAAAAATTTGATACGTGTCGTACATGCAACAAATTCTCCAAATGCAGAAAGATTTGTCGGAATCACTTTAGTTGTTTTCCACTAATACTAATAAATAGTATAGTAGTAGTAAGGATCGTTCCCACGAGGATCTATATAATTGTTATTTTCAACTTCTTATGGAGCCAAGGGGGGATTGTAATGAATTAAGCTAAAGTAAACTAATAAGAATAAAAAAAAAGTAAATAAAGATTATAATAGGAGAGAAAATACTGGTTAGAGGTTTCATCTTCCATCACCAAACCTTCTCGTCAATCGATTCGAGTTAACGTTCAATCCTTCTCATGTCAATAACCCTAGAGCATCTTATCGCAGGTCTACTCCGGCAAAACCCCTTGTATCTCAAAGGCGCAAGAGCCACTCTTTGAATCCTTCCCAATGAATAACTTGGCGCAAGAGCCACTCAAGTTTAACCAATTGAAAGCAATGGTCTTCGTGAGTTGAGGTTATTCTAAGCAATCTGGAGCAAGAGCCACACAGATTTAACCTAGGTTAATGCAATTACATGAAGGTTTTGAATACAATCAGTAATAACACCATGTTACTTGTAACCGGGTCCATCGACTATTCTGTATCTCCAAACCCTAGTTTAGATTTAGATGAGAACACATGATCATTTAATTTGCAACTTAAACGAGCAAGTTTTCAATCATAAATAAGATATAAACAGTAGAACATCATCGATAAAAGATATCATTAACATTAAAAATAATCATCCAGATTGATTTGCATGTCTAGGACTTAGGATTACATCTCTAAACAATCAAAGAAAGTTACCTACTCATGGTACAAGAAAGAAGAAGAAATAGCTTGGTTTCCCCCTAAAGGGGTAAACCCTAGAATATAGAATATCTCTCTTCTCTCTTCTCTCTTCTCTAAGCAAAATCTAGGTCTCAAAAGTATCTCCAAAAGTATTAGAAGTGTCTCTTATATGGGTACCAAATTATAGAAATGCCCGTGCTCGAATCCTGGTCGAAATAGATTGCCAAACTCACCAAAGTCAGCCAAAACCGTGCAAAAATCCATAACACACAGCTAATGGGCTCATGTCATCGGAAAAAGGCCTAGCCCAAATCTGATTTGAAATTGAATTGGCCTGTCAGTTATGTGAAACTAACAGGCAAAGGTTAATTCTCCTCGGTGATTTTCCTGATTTTCTCTACGTCCAGGTTTAACTTGGCCGTAAGTTGATCTGTGTTTTCCCTTTTTCTTTCTTTCAATTATACGGCTAGGTATTTCTAGACGTAGGTTGAACTATGGTTTTCCTTTATTTTTTCTTTCAGTTTTACGGCTAGCTCTAACTCAGACATAAGTGAACCTGTGATTTATCATAAATTCTCAACCAACTCTTTCCTTATTTCTCTCAGCCTCTGATCTCTACTTCGACAACCCATACACTATCGAACTCAACCCACAACGTCAATTCCCAACCATAACTCGAGTCCACAACCAACAACCACCATCACTGCCTCCTCTTCGAACCATTTACTAACGTCTTTGCCATTCTGCCATGATAACAGTCACCATCGAAACCATCACAGAATCACTAACAGAATCAACCATCTTCTTCTTCTCTGCCAGCTCGAGCTCATCTAACATCCCATCATTACCTTCATCAAATATGTCAATCATCGAACCACCACAGCTCACTCCTTGATGTGCTCGAGCTCTCAAAACTTGATTTCAACTCCAACCCAGTCCTTATAACAGATCCATTAACGCCCCTCAAACTCAAAATCAACCATTAAAAATCACCATGATCTCACGATCAATCACAGTAACATCTTCTTCTACTTCCTGTTTTCTCGGCTGAATCAGTTCCCATGTCCTTCTCCATTCTTTCAGTGCCCTAACACCTCAAAAAACCTCTTCGATCCCATTAATTCTTAGCATCAGCGTCGCACAGAATAACCAAAGGTAACCTCTATTTCGCTGATTGTAAAGAAGAAGAGGGTGCGGTGACCCTTAGAAACAGAGTGGGCGAGAATATCATAATTCAAATTCTTGAGAAGCCCCTTAGTAAGTAATGCGGGTGCCTTTAGTGCTTTTCCAGTAAAACTCTTTTTGCCCATAATTTTCTCGTACGAAGTCGGACTGACTTCATTCTTTCGCCGTCGGCTTCGTGTTTCCGTCCTCTTCGACACGGTGAGAAGAAATCCTGGATATAACAGAGCTCCACTGGGTCTTTGACAATTTTTCCTTTAAAACATTTCATTTTCACTTCTTTTAGAGATGTAACCTACAAAAGACATAATATACAAAAGTAATAATAATACAAGGTAATTTGCATGAAATCTAGCAAATAAGTGCAATAAATTGATACTCAAAACATGTAAATTATGCACTTATCACAAGCTCTTTTGAATTTATTAGAAGTTTATCAACGGGCTGAAGGACAAACTATTAACTACAAAAAGAGTAAGTTCTATTATGGTGGTGGATCTTATTCAAGAGGTAGAGAAATTGGTCATTTTCTTGGTATGGAAAGAGCTTTCTTTCCGGATAGATACTTGGGGGTTGAACTAAAGCCTGGCATGGTAAGAAATATTCATGTCATATTTGTGGTAGAGAAGATTATGGATAAGTGAGCTTGATGCAAGGGTCAAATGCTATCTTTTCAGGCTAAATTGGTCTTGGTTAGACCGGTGATTTCAAGATATGTAATATATTCTATGGATGTGTATAAGTGGCCGAGAAAGATGATTGATCAGTGTGAGATAACAATACGTAATTTCATTTGGTCTGAAGATTCTAAGAAGCGTAATATTTCACTATTGCTTGGGATAGTCTGTGTTGTCGGCGTAGGGAAGGTGGTTTGGGAATTAAGCATCTATCTGTAGTTTATAAGGCTATGCTAATGAAGCTGTACGTGGAGCATTAGGGAATCTGACAAGACTTGGGCTAGATTTCTTAAACCTAAGTATTTCTAGGCTAATGGTAATATTATCGATTACAAACTTACTTCTTCTGTCTTTCCTGGCATAAGATGGATTTATAAGTGTGTTGAGAAGCATATAAGGTGTATAATTGGTGATGTTGTTGATACCTCTTTATTTTTTGATAATTGATATGGGGATTTTTCCATAGCAAGTAGATTGGGATGTATTTCGTTGGGAATGAAGGATTTTTCAGCAACTGTGGCTGATGTTATAGTTAATGAAAGATGGGTAATACCAGAGAAAGTGAGACAAATCATGTGGATGCTGGTATTAATGTGAATAATTTACCAGTTATTGCTGGGGGAAAGGACTATAGAGTCTGGAATCTTGATCAGAAGGGAGTTTTCTCGGTTAAGTCATCTAACGAGTTGTTGAGGACAAAGTATGTGGAAGATGCAACACCAAAATTATTTTACAGGAACTGTATTCATCCAGCGTCGGCCTCGCAATATTGAAAGATTTGGAGAAAGGAGTGTTGTACTACTCAAGATTTACAAGTGACTAAATTACAGGTTTCTCTGGCCAATAGATGTTACTTGTGTTAGAGGGATTCTGAAGGGAGTGTTACAGGTTTCTCTGGCCAATAGATGTTACCTGGAGATGTAGGTTTGCTAGAAAAATTTGGAATTGGCGTGAGGTAGTGTTTCATATTAATCCTGACATTGATCTTTTAACATTCTACAAATCCTCTAAAGGGAAGAGTAAGATGGTAAAAGAGTTATGGCTGCTAGCTAATATTGTGATTCGTATTGAACTGTGGAAATGGCATACTTGAGCTTGTTTTGACAATGTGGAGGTGCAATGGATGGGTTTTAAAGGTCGAGTTTATCAGCTCATTTTGTGATAACTCGATTAGGATGTAGAGTAATATACAAAATACAATTTACGATTTGAACATTCTAAACTTTTTTAGAGTGAAGTTTAGAAAAGTGAAGACATCAAGTCCTGTTGAGGTTACTTGGGCACCACCAGACTTGGATGAGTTGATGATTTGTGGTGATGGTGCGGACATGGGAAACCCGAGACAACCTGGTGTTGGGTGATTGTTAGAGATGTTGTTTGTGCTGTTCTTGGTACGCTAAGTGTAGGAATTGGTTGGCAGACAAATTTTATCGCTGAAATTAGTGTCGTCATTCTGGGTTTGGAGTGGGCATGAGATATGGGATGCGTAATATTTGTGTAAATTCAGATCTTAAAAATGTTGTTCAGGCATTGAGGAGCGGGGATTTACTTTGGAGCGTGATTCAGAGATGGAAGGTAGCTTGCGCCTACTATACAAATATATGTTATGAGCATGTTTTCCGGGAAGTTAATTTTTCTGCAGGTTATCTTTCTAAACGAGCTTGTGTCTTGGCTGATGGAGAAAGAGTCGTTCTGGTCCTATTCCATTGATTGAACGGCCAGGCAAAATTTATTATAGATTTAATTAGTTTCTTTTGTGAGAGCTTCCTTGCGTTTTGTTTCTTTTTTTTTATGCTTTTTGCTTTATAAAATTTTGACTTAGTAAAAAAGAAAAAAAAAGAAAACATTTCCACATATTTGAAAAAGAAAGGTAAGGGACATTCATTGACTGCACCATGGCTAAACATGACTATTTGGCCCCTCGCTCAAAACTTCAAGAATATGACTTTTCACTTTAATTATAAAATGACCGTTTTGCCCATTATGTGTAAAATTAATATTTTACCCCCGAGTGACTGTTTTGCCCTTGGTGTGCAAAATTATTATTTTACCCATAAGTGACCATTTTCCCCATGTTGTGTAAAATTACTTGTACACATGAATGACTGTTTTGCCCATGGTATGTAAAATTATTATTTTACCCTAAGTGGCCGTTTTGCTCATGTTATATAAAATTACTATTTTACCCATGATGACCGTTTTGCCCATGGTGTGTAAAATTACTATTTTACCCATATGTGGCATATTCCCATGTGTGTAAAATTACTATGATACCCCTGAATGACCATTTTTCCCATGGTGTATGAAATTAATATTTTACACCTGAATGACCGTTTTGGTCCTGGTGTATAAAATTACTATTTTATCCCTTTGTCAAAAACGCGGGTGTTACACTATTACACCCTTCAAAGAATTACGTCCCGAAATTCAACTTTAAAACTATTGTGAACAAGTTTCATCGATTTGGATTTCCTGCGCATATGTCCATACCATGATGTCAGAAATCCTTTAAGGGTCCCAACGTTTGTTATGAACACAGATTAGGACCTTCTAAATATATGTCTCATAACGCATACCCAAGAATCCTAATAAGGGTCACGATTTGTCGTAAACACCGATCGAGATCTTCTGAGCATATGTCCCATACCTCACACCCATGGATCCCTAAAGGGTTTACAACACTACCAAGAAAAATTGATTTAGATCCCTAAACATGTGTCCCATACCACATGCTCAGAAATGCAAAAGGATTTCTCAACACAGGATCCTAAGTGCACCTCCCATACCATAACACTTAGGAATCATCAAGGTTTACAATGGTGGTAAGGGTCATCGAATATGACAAACAATCTTTAACATAGTACTATGATAAACAAACTCAATTTCCAGAGCAGTCGGATGCAAGCCTACAGTTACAGCTAAAGGTTTTTCGGGTTGCCACTTGTAAGTTGGAGCTAGCAGGCCTGATAACACACACCGTTCCAGTTACGGGTGGGGATGACCAGTCCCGTTGTCTACCACCGTTCCAGAGACGGTCTTACGGGTTACCAACAGTATGGTAAAAGAGCCTAATAAGGTCTGGCAAACTCACATTACACTCTAGCGCGTCCAAATCTTAGAGAAGTAACTATTCATAGTAGTTATGATTTTTCTTAGCGCAAGCATTTGGCCTGATTGTTCAACACAAAATTCACAAAGTAACTGGTGTAGCAGTCAGGAATTCTTCTTTTGCGCAACAGTTGGCCTACTCTTCCAACTTTTCCTTTTTCCTTCATAGGAAATTTTTGTAGTCACATTACTGATAGAAAATTTTTCGTGTCTTAATTGTTTTCATATTGGTATTGCTTTTTCTCATTTTATGTACTAATATTAATATTTTGTTTGTTTTTTAAGTATTTTTGTGAATTAATAATTGTAGAGAAATTGGGCTCGAAAAATATTAAAGACACCCAAGACTTTTGATAAAGGCACCCATGCTTTGGGTCAATGCACCAACCTTCCATTTCAAATTAAATTTGGGCAGGAAATTTACTCTCACAAACCAGCGAAGCTGTGAAGATTTCAAGTGATATATTTGGACAAGATTTAAGGGTTTTAAAATAAGAATAATTTCTTTCCTTGTTAAGAGAGTTGTACGTAAGTGAAAAACTAGAAAGAAAACCAAAACAAATCCCGATTTTCTCTCCAAAGTTAGTTCACGTAATCTGTATTTGGTAAACAATATATATCTATACCTTTTTCAACGTAAAGATTCTCGGGCAACAACATGTAAGATAAATTGAGTTTGGAAGAGTATGAATTGAAGGAGATCATCGAGATTATGACAATTTTGCCGAGAATAAATTGAGCATTAATTAAAGATTTGGAAGAGATATGATGGTGGATTGATGTTTCATTATAAATAGAAGAATCAACGGAAGAATCGGGGAGGCTGGCTCTCGCCAGAAACAAGAGAGAAAAAATTCATAAAAATTCTGCTCGTGAAGAAGGAAGAAGAAGATGAAGAATATAAAGCTAACATAAACTGTCATTTATTTCCGGTACCTTTTGTAGCGGTTTAGTGAATATTATCTGCATAAATTGAGAGTTTAATGCATACAGAGGGCTTCGCTGATTCAGTAATCAATTCAATAGTTTTTATTGATTCAGCGATATTACTGGTCAGTTCTTCTTTTTACTAATCCTGGAGTGCGTCGTTAAACGACAAAGAAATAAAGAAAATTATGAGCTTTTCTAATTCAATAAATTTAATTTGATTTATCATTTTTCTTTTAATTTCTTCTTCATGAGTAGCTAATCTTCTTTTCTAGAGTGTAGGATGAAGCTATTTTTTATATGTATTTTTAATAGTTTTATTTCTTAGACAACATTTACTCTACTGTTTGTGCTATCCATGACTAATAATTTCTCTTCTAAAATGTTATTTTTTAATTGTTTTGACGGTTTTCAAACTGTTGATCTTTTATAAGCGAAGGAGGTTATATTTTTGTGCAACGACGGAAGTCGTATAATTAATTTTGAACGTTTTATCTTCCAAAACATGAGATTGGGTTCAATATGGTTTTGACTAATTTAAGAGTAATTGTTTGAGTAATAAATTTTTAATTATACAAACATCAAAAGTAGTGGAATCCAAAACCCTAGACCTTTATTTTTTTGGTTAACTAATTTGTATAGTTATTATATCTTTTTATTTATTTCTTAAAAATTCATCAAAAACATTTTCTTTGTTTTAGCACATCAATTAATCAAAAGTTGGAAATTACAATTTAAAATCCTTGTGGAACGAACGTGCTTTCATACTGTCTCACCGATAGCCGTGCTCGTACGGTATAATTAAAATCCCACCAATTGCAAACACTCACTTAACGAGTTCAAAACGCACAGTCCCTAGTGCTTTCTCGGAATTTGGTCTGATACAAACTGTGACATACCAGAAAATTCTGCCTCCAGCGCTATGCGTTGGGCAGGCCAGAACTCCCCGATGGGCCACTCAAACGACAATAACTGGGCCTTAAACTTAACTTTCGCTAGACAAATGCAGGTCGATTTAGCCTTTCCAAGCATGGTACTCGAAACATAATTTCCATATGTCTCTTCACACTATTCCAAACTTACTCTTGTTCTGCAAAGGGTGCAAGGCCATAAAATCCAATAATGATGCCTTCGGCATGCATCAAATACCTACGAGCATTATCCAGGCCTAAGTCATGCCTTGGACTAGCACATAGGCCATTTTAGACCCTTTTTTTTATTTTGTTTCCTTAATTCTGTTCCGACCATGCGCTGGATGCATGCACCGAACTTGCTCTTTCCAAGGGTGTATCAACCAGGCATATACCATTTGTATTTTATAACTTGCTAGGAAGTATGAACCCCCACCAAATGTAAAAAAATACCCCATCAAGCGTGGCAATAGTCAATTCTTGCTTCACACTTCCGAGCCATATGATATGAGTTACCAAAATATCACAATCATCTCCAAATTAGATGATATGAGCGACAAGATATTGCACCTCAAGCATAACCGTAGTTCATCCGAAGGGTTAATTCGAATGGGACAAGCAACTTAAGCACATTAAGGAAAAGTCAACATCGATGCCAATGACTAATTGTTTCGAAAGTATTTGTGTAGGCATATACAATCCGCATCCAACAGTTTCCAATTTATGTGGCAAGGCGAAAGGACAAGCAAAGCCTAGTCTGTATAGGACAAGGAACTTTCCCAAGGTATAAATTATATTGTGCATACTAATAGGTATTCTCGAGTAAGCAACACGGATGAATGATGCTTTTGCATTTTTCAAGCTTCATCGGCCAAGCATCAAAGCTAAACATAGCTATCTTGGTTAAACACGACTAAGCATGTCTAGCATGGATAAACATTGGTATCCCAAATGTTTCTTTCCTGTTTGCATGGCCAAGCATTTCTAACCTAGATATGTCTTTCTCATTAGGATAGCTAGGAAATTCCACTGTCTAGTTAGCATAACTAGGAAAATCCGCTTTCTCGTTAGCATAGATAGGAAAATCCGTTTTCTAGTTAGCATAACTAAGGAAAATCCGATATATGGTTAGAAATTTCGCTTTCTGGTTAGCATAGCTAAGCAAATCCGCGTTCTGGTTAGCATAGCTAAGAAAGTTCGTTTTCTAATTAGCATACATAAGGCAAATTTGTTTTCTAGTTAGCATAGCTAGACAATTTCGCTTTCTGGTTAACATAGCTAGGAAATTCCTCTTTCTAGTTAGCGTAGATAGGAAAATACGCTTTCTAGTTATCATATCTAAGCATCATCATTTTCCAACCAAAACCTCATCCCTCTATATGTTTTACTTGCATTTTTACAAGAATATAAAAGAAGGGCCGGGAGAGACATCCATCGACTACCCTCTACGCAAACCCGCTTTATAGTTAGCATAGCTAAGGAAGATCCGCTTTATAGTTAGCATAGATAAGAAAATCCGTTTTGTCGTTAGCATAACTAGGAAAATACGGTTTCTGGTTATCATATCTAGGAAAATCTGTTTTGGGGTTAGCATAGCTAAGGAAAAACCGATTTCTGATTAGCATAGCTAAGGCAATTTTTCTTTCTGGTTAGCGTAGCTAAGGAAAATTCTCTTTCTGGTTAGCATAGCTAGGCGAATCCGCTTTCTGGTTAGCATAGCTAGGCAGATCCGCTTTCTGGTTAGTATAGCTATAGCAATTGCGTTTTCTGGTTATCATATATAAGCAAAACCGTTTTCTGGTTAGCATAGCTAAGGCAAATACGTTTTATGGTTAGCGTAGCTAGCCAAATCCGCTTTCTAGTTAGCATATATAGGAAAATCCCTTTCTAGTTAGCGTATCTAGGCATCATCGTTTTCCAACCAACACCTCTTCCCTACATATGTTTTACTCGCATATCTACAAGAATTTAAAAGAAGGGGAGAGGACATCCATCGACTGCACTCTAGGAAAAACCGTTTTCTAGTTAGCATAACTAAGGAAAATCTTCTTTGTGATAATGGTTTAGTAGAAGCTGAAGTTAGTGGAAAGAAGTTCACCTGGACTAATGGTCAAAAGGGTATTAATAGGATTGTGTCTAAGTTGGATAGAGCATTAGTTAACGATGCTTGGTTTGAGAAGTATGATAATTGGGGTTGTAAGGTTTTCCCAAAGATTGCTTCGGATCATTCTCCTCTTATGGGGTATGATTTCACAAATACAAGGCCTGAAAGAGCACCTTTTCGTTTTCAGAAGATGTGGTTTTCTCATGGGGATTTTATGAGACTGGTGAGGGAAAATTGGTAGTTGCCTTTGCATGGTTCTACTCTATATGTCTATGTTAATAAATTAAAGCACTTGAAAGTTTCTTTGAAACATTGGAATAGGAATGTGTTTGGAAACATTCATGTTCAAATTAAGAAAGCTGAGCTTAAACTGGAGGAGGAATCTGATTTGCTTGATTATGACCCTACAAATGAGGCGCAATTTCTCAGATTGATGGATGCTAAGAAGAAAGTGGAGCTTGTTCGTATTGAGAGAGCTGTTATGCTTAGGCAGAAATCTAGGGAAACTTGTTTGGAAGATTTTGATAAAAATACGAGATTCTTTCAAAATAGTATACGTATGAGAAGGAATCAAAATACAAACTCTGAACTAAAAATTGATATTAACTCTACTTTGATTTTTGCAGGAACAAATCAGTGAGTACATTGTTAATTAGTATAAAGAAATATTTAATGGTGTACTTCAATTACTGACGATAAACTCTTAGATGTGTTAATCATGAGAGTATATTTGTGGAAGAGAGTGATGCTATGGAAGCAATTCCAATATTTGAAGAGATTAAAGAAGTTTTCTTTGATTTTGGAGTTAAACGTGCGCCTGTGCCTGATGGTTACTCAGGTATTTTTTATTGACAATGCTGGGATGTGCTTTATTCTGATCTAATTAAGGATGTTGTGAACTGTTGGGAGATGAGGAAGATCCCTAATGGAATAAATTCTAGCTTCATGGTTCTTATCCCCAAGAATAACGCTTTTGATGCTATTAAGGACTATCGGCCCATTGGTGTAGATGGATTTTGAGTATTCTTCATTCGGCCAGGATTTACGTTCTTGTAAATGGG
Organism: Papaver californicum; assembly: GCA_023531435.1. Classification (NCBI taxonomy): domain Eukaryota; kingdom Viridiplantae; phylum Streptophyta; class Magnoliopsida; order Ranunculales; family Papaveraceae; genus Papaver; species Papaver californicum. Next base: position 403,905 of record JAJJMC010013614.1, read on the forward strand.
AATCCAGAAGTTTTCTTTAGCATATCTGGAGGTTTGAGACAGGGTGATCCATTATCACCTGTTATTTTCGTACTTGTTGAGGATGTTATTAGTCACAATATTTCTAAACTCTTTGCGGAAAAGAGTATGTAGGTCATGGTTAAGAAGTTTGGTGTAGCACCAATACATATATTTTTTGCAGATGATATTTTTTTTTTCTTTAAAGGCATTTTCAAAGCGTGCAAGCTGCCTTTTGCTAGTCCTCGAACAAACTACAAATCTAAACTGACCTAAACTAAAATACAATAACTCCCTTTCGTTGAGGATACGGTTACAGTTAGCGTGTGTAACAATCCTTTAAACCCCTTGGCGTCCCTAGTGGACGAGTTACAATCACGTGAGGGTTTACAAGAGGTATACCCACAAAACCTAAATTCCAACTTTCGAAAATTCCACAGCACATGCATCCATAGAGCTACGAAGACATAAAGTTTATGCACACTAACGAAAATAAGAAGTTAGAAGTATAAATAACGTTATTGTCATGCTTAACCCTTGAGTTAGGCGAAAACCACTATATGAAAGAATCCAGGTTCGAGAGTGATCGAATGTTTCGACTTCTGCCTCACCAATAGGGTTTTATGAATTTGCACTCAAATGACGCACATTATGGTTCTCATGGGTGCAGGAAGGAATGAAGATAGAAATCCTGCACATGTTGAATGGCGGGAAGGAAAAGTAACCTTCGGAATCATAATTTATTATCCCATAGAAACGTGGGATGAAAAGAACCTTTTTTTTTTCCTGATGATCTCTAAAAAAGGAAATCAACCACTATGTGAGGATGAGAATGCTTACTTACCTTGTCGCCCGATCTACAATTATCACCACTCTCACAACATCCAATAGAAACGTCTTCGGTCTCCGGCTTCAACTATTGATAATAAACTTCTGAACTTTGTAAAACTTTGACAACTTTTAACTATTTTCTTCAAATTCTTGTTACTTGAAACTTCTTTATATATTTCTTATTTCTCATGGCCTTATTGAATGAATATAAAAACAAATATAAACCAAAGCAATATATATATTTATTTATTTCAAATTTTTTTAACTAACAAATAAACAATAGAAATTACAAACTAAAAAATTTAACTAATGTGGCCATGAGAGAAGGACTTTACCAATTGATTCTTCACAACTTGTATTGTCTCAGTATCATAAACTTCAGTGATTCTCATCTTTTGATTTCTTTTTCTCTTGTACAAAAGTCTTCAACATGTATATATAATTCCGCTCTTTGTATTGTTGCTTCACTTAGATATGAAATTTGCTCTTTCTTTTACCGTTGATTGTAAACCTTGAACGTTTTCAACTTTTTTTCGAATTTGTGATGTCGCTCCGCTTGTTGATGTTGATGTGTTTCTATTGCTGCTTTGTCGAGAGAATGGTATCAAACTGCAAACAAGACTACAAGATAGAGTTATAAATTCTGATGACACCCTCATGATTGATAGAATTAGCACTCAAGAGATCAAAAAGTAGTGCTGAAATTGGTACGGGGTTGGATAACTCATCATTCTACCCGGAATTTGCGCCGATGAAACACTCTAAACGGAAAATATAGACAGGTACAAAGAATTGAAGGTTTGATGCCTCACTCATGGGTATTGAATGATCAACTTCAGTAATATTGTATTCTCTACCGGCAGTCTAAGTCTCTTTTTGTCAGCTCGTACCTCTCAACAACTAAGCAACCCGAATGTCATTCTCTATTACTTCTAAGTTCAATTATTTCGGTGAGAACTCCGTATGTAAACTTAGCTAGAAGTATACTAAGTGAGTCTAAAATTTCTAAAAGTTGAAAATTTTCATGCAAATATGTACAAAAAGTTTAAAATATCTACTTATAAAAGCGAATATTAAGAATATATATGATTAAACACTCCTCAATGTAAATTGACTCGTCCAATGTAATATTCAAGGTGGGAAATCCTATCATATGATATGAAAAGATAAGAAAACTAAAAATAAAAAGATAAAAGATAGCTAGAAATAAAAAACCAATGGGTTTCCTCCCATGCAGCGCTTAGTTTAACGTCCTCATCCTGATCTTCTTGTTATTGCCCGTAAACCAACAACATGAAAATATGGTGGGTAAAAACGATTGAAGGGTAAAAAGGGAAAAGTGAGTGAGTAGGTTAATACTTGTGAGATCAATTCTCTTAAACACCAAACATTTGTACTGTAGAAGTACTTTTAAGATTTGAGAGATCAATCTGTACGAAATTAGCCTAAATCAAGAAATGACCGTTCCAATTTCAGTTCAGTCACGAAATAAGGAGAAGGGTTGATTTGGAGGGAGGGAAGTAGAGAGAGTATTTAGATCAAGGGAATTGAATGTAAGATACGTTGAACTGCTATGAAGACAAAAGTGAGTTCTCTGAGAATCTCTATGATGATAGCTCTGTGATCATACAAGTGCTTATGAGATAAAACTCTAATCCCAGAAAAATTCTTGTCCTTTGTCGATAGGTTGAAGAACCAATTTATAGAAGTGGAAATTAACACATTGATCTCGTAAGTAGTGTCAGTTGCAGAGGAGTGAGAGAGGAGAAGTGGAAATCGTGTGTTGATAACCAACTCTATCGTGCTAGAGGGACTTGATAGTTATGCAACCACTATTCCATTCACTCCTTCAACTGCCGACACGACTTTTATACTTTTTCATCGTGGGTGTATTGGTACATCGCATGTGATGTAGGCCTCCAGACCAAAACCCTATTGAATACCCCCCCCCCCCCCCATGTGACTGTTGATGGCTCGAACATGGTTTGAGTCTATTTTATAGACGTGTATTATTTGATCAATCTTTGATCTAGATAGATTGTTAGTCTTAGAATATTGATGAGTCTATCATGTTGCTGAGTGTATCTTGTTGCTGAGACTAGCACATTGTTGAGACTAACATGTTGCTGAGAATAACATACTGTTGAGTCTAGCGTATTGCTGAGGCTAGCAATAATGCTTAATACATCATTGTGTTTGAGAGTCTAATTAATATTGATATTGGTACTTGAAGCGTATCATTGTGCCAGCTGAGACATCAATGACTTTCGAAGGTATGTGAGTGACAATGTTACGCGAGCGCTAGACTCGTATGATTAATAAATTTGTGTAAGTGCTAGGATCTTGTGAGCGCTGAGCTTATGTTAGCACTAGGTTTATGCAAATACTAGTTTTAGTAATTGTGAAATAATTTTAATTTCGTCTTACTGTGAATAACAAAGTAGAGAAATTCAGGACTTTTTTGGTTGCGAGACCAATTAAGAAGTGACAAAAGGGACCGACCAAGGTAGTGGAGAGGGACCGACCAAGGTGGTAAAGAGGGACCGACCAAGGTGGCAGCAAGGGACCGACCAAGGTGGTAGCACAAGTTTAATAAGAGAACGGAATTGTTAGTCGCGACTTTATTCTTTGTCGATCATATAGTCGCTTGTAGTATTTTGACATATATTTAATAATAATATTAGTGCATGGACTAATTAAAGAGAAGAATAAAATTTTAAGGATATTAAAATAATAGTATTCTAATATATATTAGATGGTTGTAGGACCTTGTTGAATGCCGGACTTTGTTGTGTGCAACTATTAGAAGAGCAAAAGAGTTATAAGAGGATTAAGAAATCCAAAAATAAAAGTAAAATAATAACCAAAATTAAAAAATAACAATGTGAAATATGAATTTTACGCCTTTGATGCTAAGTCAGTAGCGCATATAGTACTATTTCTTTGATCTACTACTAGGTAGAGATGATTTTACTATTTTATCCTTTGTTTAAAAAATCCACCATCTATATTAAGTCCACTGCTTAGTAAGGTACAATAATGTGCCGCAGTAAGCATTGAATGGTGACTTTGCTAACAAAATAAATGACCTTAATCGTTAGATTTTTACCAGAGATTCAGACTTGATGATTTTCCAATCATATCAAATCAATCATATTGAAGGAACGATAGTCGATGTAGTAATGCTTGTAGAATGATAGAGCATCGTATGGAGAGCATGAATTGGTGAAGCACAACCGATTTACATGATGGAAGGACTAAAATTGACCGTTATGTAGCATGGACGTCTTGCTCCAAATAGGAAATCCTAGTTTAACAAAGATTTGAAAACCAATTGCTATAAAATAGTTAAATCCCTATTATTTTTTTATTTTTCTTCCTCCACCGACCAGAAAACACCCTATCTCCTTCTTATCTATCACCGACACCAGTAGAAGAAAAAAAAAATCGTCGGCGCCATCATCGGTCGACCCAACCTCCGGCGTACTCCCAACTGAATTCCGGTCGGTTTCCGGTACCGACAAGTAGGTTTTTTTTAATACGTGAGTATTATCTATGTCAAAATCAAATTTTTTTGATTTATTTATATTTTTTCTTCATTGATGCTTCAATCGTTTTTCGTGTAGCGACTGGAAGGTTGTTGAAGCATTGACTTGTGCTATATCACCAATCTTTCTGGAACATGTAAAATTTAGGTTTTACCACATCTTTCTTTGCATGTATTGTTTTAGTAGATGTATGTAGTATCATGAGCATTAGAATGATCAGGAGTACTGCTTTCTATAATCCTGTCACTCTTTCTGAAATCTCTACTTTTTTTATGGGTAAAATTTAGAGACTCTGAAGAATTTTCTCAACTGTATTGTGAAGATGTCGGATAATAGCGAGGATTGTGCTTCTATTTATAGTGAAGATGATACCTCAATGATTAAGAATACACCTAATATGGATGATGAGTTCTTCTTGATAACATATAAGCCTGTTAGAAGCTCGTCTGATTACCAATTTCGCTTGCTCATAAACCCTCGGGATATTACTAGAGCAAAAGTGATTTCTCCCCATATGATAATACGATTTTTCTTGCAAGGAGGACATTATCCCGCTTCTCTTATAGACTTTACAATTTCTCGGAGAACTCGGGCATACTTTTTCAGGATGGACAAGACATATGGTTGGTCATGAACATGTTCAAGCTCTGCTAGATAGAGCACATGTCACTGAAGCTGTGAGAGCATCTGAGAAATTCTTCATTTATCATGACATACAAGGCCTTGTGACTTTAGATTCTCGATGGTGTATGCCTACTCATATATTTATATGTATATGGGATGAGTTTACTATCACTTTAGAGGACGTAGCGGCTTTGTTGCATCTTCCGGTTACAAGTAATCTTGTTATTGATATTTCAGCAGAGGAACAACAAATGTTCTCAACTTTAGTAGACAAGATGCATGAAATTAATGATGATCGATTAGTCCAACTGATTTTTATTTCCAATGGATGAAATTCTGGTGGGTTGTAAAGAAAGACCCGAGTAGACATGATGACGATATATTAATTATTGCTGCTTTCTTATCATTATGGTTATCCAGAGATATACTTGAAGATGGTTCTCGCTTGAATCTGTTTGTAGCTCCCATCACTATGAAGATGGCTCAGGTTCATAAACTTCTTATAGGTGGCTTGTTGCTAGGCTCTTTATATTCTCACTTGGATTCTTTAGTTGTTGACACCAGTGTTTCTAATGGTTATATGAAAGTTGACTCTTATGTTAATATATTATTCTTCCAAGCATGGTTATGGGAACACTTCAGCAGTTATGCACCTTCTCCTCGCACAACTTCTCCGGGAAAGGGATTTAACTCTCGTAACACATTTCCATAGGGGTGTGCTAATAATTCAAGAATATTTTGCTGTTCTAGCAAGATGCCACGGTCTAAAGTATAACTTGCTACACTTTTATAAAATGAGTATGAGTTTGATTCCCTAGGTACCAATTCCTCTACACGTTGCCCAGTTGATCACCTTTGCTGCTAATCCTGGCAGTGAGTTAGAGTCTGGTACAAACCTTAGTGACGGTGAGATTACTTTTATGTTGAGTAGTGCACCTGGCCACATAGTATCTGTGATGTACATAAACTATCTAGTAGAGGAGTATAACATCGAAAGGGAATCTTGCCAAATGGGTTTTGATCAAGGTACTCCTTCTCATCGGGTTGAGAAACCATCCATGGTAGAACTTATGTCTCGTATGGATCAGACTCATGTGGAAGGAAGTATGTATGCATTCCCACTTTTGGATCAAATGACTTTCGTGACTTCTGGTTATATGGCTTTTTGGAATCAGCAACATGAGCACCTTAAAGACTTTAAACATACGACTCCACCACCAGCACGTGGTCCTCCTTCTTCAGTAGTAATATCTAATCGTACATGATTGAAGTCGTTCTCCATTTTGTTGAAATATAATAACTGCATTTCAATTAAACCGTTGATCTTTATTGTGAGACGACCATTTCGTGAGGCCTGCAATAGTGGGGAGTTTGTTGATATTGAAGAAAGTCCCCATCTCATAGAAATAAGAAGTAAAAATCAGGCAGAAAGAGTGCTCTCAAATAATGTGAATCCTTCTTTCACTTCTCCGGTTAGTTGTAGATGTTTGAATCTTGTAGAACCTTCTTATTTTCGTATTTAAGAATGTAAAACTAAACTTTAGTCACCTTAATTCCAAGGCTTTTCTCGTTCGAGTCTTGATGGTCTTCGGTTTACTCCTCAAGAAGAATCAATCGTTGTTGATGATGAGATTCCTGACGTAAGTACCTTGTTTGTATGATTATTCGTCATGATATTTAGAAGAAGTATAAATTCTCATTATTGTTGCTGTTTGTAAGAGGAAATTCCATCTGATAATCAAGACGATAAAATCCCTCAAGCCTCCTCAGAAGATGAGGAAGGAAGCCAACATGATTCCGATACGGAAGAAGAGAACGATGAATCGAATCGTGATAATAGCAATTCTAGCTTTCTGAATGGTTTGAGAGACCCTCAAGTAAGTTATATTCTTGCTTTATCTTCATAATAGCATAAATGTACCCCTTAATATTAGGATGAATAAAAACTTATGTGAATGAATGAAGAATTTTGTCATAGTTCGTCATCAGAAAATTTCAAATATAGGGTCTTTACTGAAAACGTCATAAAATCTTCATACGAAGTCCGTTCTTGATGGTCTACCAAAAAAAATTCATTGCCAGACAGAGAGTTATCTCCCAACGTGGGAATTTTTAGTTTTGAGGACGTAACAGTAAGAACTCAAGAATTATTCAGTTGGGAAGTAGTTGAGAATTTTGATCATATATATTAGCTCGCTTATCCGATTGATGTGAAATTTTAATATGTTATAGAAGAAATCTATACAAAGAGTTTGGTAGATAAATCACCTATAAATTCAGCACCAATTGCTCCCAGCTCACGACTTTGTACAAAGCGATACAGAATTGTTTCTGACGAGCTTAATGCAAAATCGCCTTTTATGTGTCTTGGACTATTATCTTGTATCTTGGATGCTTTATGATGAATATTTATGTCATTCATACCTTCATTCTCTGAATTTTCTATTTGGTGCTTGGATTTAATGCTTGGAACACTTTAACTCATGAAATTGTCATATTAGGTTTTAAATGGCGAAGAACGGGGAAATGGTCTTGACAATGGTAATGTGAGTATCCCTATGGATCAAGGTGGTGATAGGATCGTTCAAAACTTTAAGAGTCATGAAAGTGGTGCTCCTGAGATCATTATTGATGCCAAAATCCAAACCATTGTTGTTTCAGAAGCCCAAACAAGTACTACAGTGATTGAAGAAAACATAGAGATGATTGAATATCGCGGTGCTGGTCTTCATTTTGATTCCTCATTCAGTGAGCCTCTCCCATTTCATGTACTAGTTGGTGGTTTCAGTGTTCCCAATGAATATGCTGAGTTGTATACTCAAGTGTGGAAGAAGTACGGACACATTGCTTCTACTAAAAAGAGCAAGTTACACTCTTTTTTGGAAAGACGTGTAGAAGTAGTTTTGCTTGTTTTTCATGAGATGCGTACTTCTGCGAGGACCACCATCTCGGATGGGATATTGGCTGATTGTGAACTTCATTTAATAACTTCTGAGAGCTATGACTTCAACGTTGAGTGGCTTCGTCGAGAGATTGATGCTGTTATAGAGTCCCGGGCTTCCGCAGTTGCGACTCCTTCCAGTGATTCTATTATGCAAGCAGAAGCAAGAGTCGCAAAATTGACTCAAGAGTTGGAGTTGGATAAGAATACTATTGATTAAATGAATAAGGCTTTCAATGATTGGTAGAAACCATTCTTAGTTTTTTTTTTATTTTCAGGATCCCATATGTTTTTGAGAGACAAAGGATTTTATTTAGTTTGAATTTGCTTTTGTTTAATCTTGAATAAATAGGTGTTTAGTTGGTATGATTTCAAAGATTTTCTTTTGGGAATGGTAGGGATTTTTGGATTAATGAAATTCAGAATTTGATTATAGAAAAAGGAATTTGATTACTGAATGCAAAATGTATTGCATACAATTTTGGAGGAATTGAAATTACAAATAAAGGTGAAAAATCCCTAAATGCTCTAGGAATTGAATGTCTCGAGCAGGGCGTCAAAACCCCTAAACACCAAATGATTCAAGCGCCAAATGCGTCACATTGAAATGTCTTGAGCCACTTCTCTTGTATTAATGCCTCTACCAATTTCCCGTCTTCATCATTTAACTTGTAATATCCATCAATAGCAGCTTTACCAATCATGAATGGCCTTTCCCATTCAGAGCTTGTCTTATAGCGACGATTGTGTCTTGATGCCTTTATAACCCAGTTTCCTACTTGAAAAGCATTAAATATCACTGTCTTAGCCTTGAATATGTGTTTTTGGTAGGACCTTTCTTTCATCTCTGTGATAGCGCTAGCATTCCGGTAGTGTGGACGTGTATGAATTTTCTTAGGGTGATGTTGTGGCACATATGGACACTCCCGTAGTATCACGGGAAAGTATCCATGATGCACCTTGACATAGTTGGACATCAGATGAGTGATCGAACGACTCAATGAAATGTCATACTTGAAGGGTAGTCTTATTCATCCACTTAGCTAAATACTGATAAGGTGATGCTATCCATTCATAACGTCTGACTAAGGCAGAATTGAGTCTTCCAGCAAACTCGAGTCCCCATGCATAAGGGGTATGAGGGACATTGAGAGGTATAGAGACAAGTTCAGTTAGTTTTACTTGAGCACGATACCTCTCTACATATGATGTCGCACTCTCTCCTGGCTCCTGCTTCATGATGTGTTTTAGAATAGTGGTAAAATGGGTTTCAAACTTTGAACTTGAGAAGATTGATTTTAGATTTAAAAACTGATTTTAAACTAGAAAATATACACAAAAGATGAAAGTAATATTCACAAATACTGAGGTTATGGATTTCACCATTAACCAATTAAAGTGATTCAATCTAATCAATATTCATGCAATTCTTTATGTTTAAAGTGATTCTAATATGTTGCAAAAGTAGATTTTCAAAGTAACAATTGTAAATCAAAACTATAGAACATCAACAACCCTAGGGTAAGCATGCTCTATCATCATAACTGCTTAATAAAAATCCTTAAATCAATTGTTAATCAAAGCAAATAATCATAAAAGATATTGCAAAAACTATTAAAATAGAAATATACCACTTTTATTGGAACAATGGCTTCCTCCGTCGCTTCAGCAAAGGGGTTTATCTCCTCATATTAATCACTTGCTCAAAATAATGATTCATGGCTCAAAGTGTTTACAAATGATAAAAAAGAGTGAAAATAATGAAAACTGGAAATTCGGAACGTTTGTAAGCATTGCGAACTCACTGTGACAGAGGGAAAAGTGTTTCACTGAAGATAAACGTTGCAAAGTGAAGATAAACGTTGCTTAGCTTAAAGATTTAGCAACGGTTTCTTCAACCTATTCTTTACGGTTTCTACATCTTCTTCATCACGAGCAGAATTTTTCTGATTTTTGATTTCTTTGTTTTTGGCAGAGCCAGCCCCCCAAACCCTCTCCCCAACAAAGGTATTCTCGACCCCTATTTATATACAGCAACCCAAATATCTTCCTATAACTCCTCCCAAATCTTCACAGTTAAGAAAATATCTTCGGGATATTTTTCTTTTATTTTCATGTGTCTGTAGCTGTCAATTACGGGAACAGTTTCCCTTTTTATCTTCTTCACACGTCAAATGGAAGCTATAACTCTCCATACATGTTTAACACGCATTTTAGACAGAGTTAAAATCACGCAATCTTCCACAAAAAATCCCGAGTACATCTTCTTCTATGTTTTCTTCAAACCGTAAAAATATCCCTCTTTTTTCGAAACTAAAAGACTTACCATCCATGTTTAGTCGTAACAAGGTGGTAACAATCCAAATCAAGCAAGAAATCCGACTAAATCTTGTTGAAAATAAATTCAAAAAAATCACAGTTTCAAAACTGCACTTTCCCACCAGAATTCAGTTGGAGAAGAGGGAGTGCCCCTATCCAAACTGCGGGTGACTTTATCAATGTGCCTGGGTGCCTTTAGCACTTTTTCAGCCAATTTTTTCACACATGTTTATTTCTCGAAAATACCTACAAATACATAAAATAACATAATTAGTACAAAACTGAGTTCCAATATTATAAAGATGGGGAACAAATTAGACACATAAATGTGTCTATCACTTCATGGCCGCCAAGTCTTGATATTCTTGTAAGTAGAGAAGAGGGTTATCAGTCATAAACTTCTGACAAGATGCAGAGTTGTCTACTTGAGGTGGGTATGGTAATGAAGGTGTCTTAGTAGTTATAGTCTTGTTGTTATATAGCCATGGACGACCCAAAATCATGTCATAACCCAAATCCTCCTTTGTTATATAAAATTTGGTTGAAGCACATGCAGAACCCATTTGAATTTCAAGATCAATGTAGCCATAAGCATTCACATGTCTTTCTTCAGGATATTGAATGGTGGTATGTGCATGGATAGCTTCACTTCGTACGATCCCAACGGCTCTGAGTGTCTTGATGGGAATAATGTTGATGGTAGTACCAGCATCAATCAGGGTTTTCTTAAATTCACTGTCTCTGAGGCCAGCTAGTGAGAATTCCCCAGTGACATCTCTCTTCATCTTTGACCGTCTATGCATATTTGGTGCGTGCTTTGTTTTCGTTGAGTGGAGGTAGTCTTCTCCTAGACACAATGTGATTAAGAGCTGCATACAAGTCCTTGCCTTACGCCTTTGAGAGAGATAGAAGCTCACATACACGTTCCATTAGAGAGTGAAATATTTGATTGGTTGGTTCTTCAGACATAGTGGAGTTCCTGATAAGGAGAGGGTTTCTGAGTACACCCTCAGTCCCCAACTCCAATCTCCTGATTCGATCTTCTCTTTGAAGATTCGCTTCAGGCTATTACAATCACTTGTTGGTGATTAACAAATCTATGAAAGCGACAATATTTTGGATATTTCATTTCTTGTTCTGTCGGCGGACGTCGGACATGAGGTAAGTTGATAGCATCGTACTGTATCCATACTTCCAGAAGTTCAATAATTTCTTCAATTGGAAGTGGAAAATATGCAGTAGAAGGAGCTTCCCTTGGTTGCTGCTAAAGCTGTCGTTGAGTCGGTGGAGGTACTGCAGCTATTTTATTAACCATCCAAGGTAGTCAAGCCGCTGGTTGGGCGGGGTTAAAACTGGTGCTGGTACTGCACGTTTGGTCCGTTATTCTGACACTGGATCTTTCCTTTTGCCTCCTCCAGTCATAGTGTTCACATAAGGTTGAGTGTTATATGAATTAATATCTAGACATCTACTGATACGAGTCACGCGTGCTTCTTAGCTCTTGACAGGCCTTCTCCTTTCGAGCAGAGCCGAAGCAGTCATGGCCGATCGCTTGGCAATTTCATGTAATTCAGAGAACGTTTGGAATCGCAAATTCTCTAGCAAAGTACGATAGACCAATATCATGTCGTTGATGCAGAGCTCCACAAATTGAAGTTCAGTTACATTCGGATCATGGCAATCCAGTGCTTGAACTCTGAATCGCTTCACATAGTCATTGGGATGTTCATTCGGTCGCTGAAACATCCTTCCCAAGTCTGATAATGTGACTTGTTCAGATACAAAAAATGTATTTCCTGTAAAATGCATTAGCCATTTCACACCAGCAAGAAATACTTTTAGGATCAAGATTTTTTTACCATGTGTACGCCCTTCTAGTGAGAGATTTAGAAAACTCTCTCAGACGAAACACATGATTGTTACTCATGTTCCCCTAATGCTTCCAGGAATCGTGAAATATGATCACGAGCATTTCCTGTTCCACCATAAAGTGAGAATGGAGGAGAGGAATATCCCTTAGGTAGAGTAATCATCTGTATTTCAGAATAATATGGAGGACGGTGTTGATGAATGGAGGATAAATCCTCCCTCTTGCAACTCTGAATAAGTTGTTCTAAGTCTTCACGAGTAACAAAATTGGTTGATGACACCTATCCATCATCGGTTTAGGAAGAATGCGAATTTCATCATCGTCCTGAACATGACCCCTGATGTGTTAGCATCAGCAGTTACCTCAGAGGTGTTTCTAGTCTGTTCTGCTGGCATCAACTTCTCAGTGAGAACTTTGAGGAAGGTAAGAACCTCCTTCTGAGTTGTATCCCTTTCTGTTTGAGTCCTTGCAAGGGTTTCCTGTGTCTGCATCAAATCGACAATAGTTGGAGGAGTTTGTTCATCCCTTGCTTCTTCAGTATGCTGCTATAATGGAGGAGGAGTAACATTGTCAGTGTTTGTAAAAAAAAGATTGTTACCCGGAGTACCATTACCGGTACTGGCAGAATTCACGTTAGGAGTGGTTACTGAACCCGACCTAAAATCAACCATCTTATAATTTGGAAAATTAAGAAAAATGAAGAATCGATATCGCAGCCGAAAGATTAATCTCCCATTGTGGTCGCCAAAATGTTGGTGCGTAAAAACGATTGAAGGGTCAAAGGGGAAAAGTGATCGAGTAGGTTAGTACTTGTGAGATCAAATCGCTTAAACACCAAACATTTGTACTGTATAAGTACTTTTAAGATTCGAGAGATCAATCTGTATGAAATTATCCTAAATAAAGAAATGATTGTAAAAATTTCGCTTCAGTCACGAAGGAAGGAGAAGGGTTGATCTATAGGGAGGGAAGGAGAGAGAGTATTGAGATCAATGGGATTGAATGTAAGATATGTTGAAATGCTATGAAAACGAAAGTGAGTTTTCTGAAAATATCTAAGATGATAGCTCTGTGATCATACAAGTGCTTATGAGATGAAACTCTTATCTCAGAAAAATTCTTTTCCTTTTTCGATATGTTGAAGAACTTATTTATATAAGTGGAAGTTAACACATTGATCTAGTTGAAGAGTATCATTGTGCCAGCTGAGACATCAATGACTTCCGAAGTTGTGTGAGTGACAATGTTACGCGAGCGCTAGACTCGTGTGATTTTTTTTTGTAAGCGGTAGGCTCTTGTGAGCGCTAAGCTTATGTTAGCGCTAGGTTTATCCAAATACTAGTATTATTAATTGTGAAATAATTTTAATTTCGTCTTACTGTGAGTTACAAAGTAGAGGAATTCAGGATTACGGTTGGTAGCGAGACCAATCAAGAAGTGACAAAGGGGACCGACCAAGGTAGTGGAGAGGGACCGACCAAGGTGGTAGAGAAGGACCGTCCAAGGTGGCAGCAAGGGACCGACCAAGGTGGTAGCACGGGTTTAATAAGATAACGGACTTGTTAGTCGCGACTCTATGCTTCGTCTATCATATAGTTGCTTGCAGTATTTTGACATATATTTAATATTAATATTAGTGCAAGGACTAATTAAAGAGAAGAGTAAAATTTTAGGGATATGAAAATAGTAGTATTCTAATATATATTAGATGGTTTCAGGACCTTGATGAATGCGGGACCTTGCTGTGTGTAGCTATTAGAAGAGCGAAGGAGCTTTAAGAGGATTAAGAAATCCTAAAATAAAAGTAAAAAAAATAATAAAACTTAAAATTGAAATATGAATTTTACGCCTTTGATGCTAAGTCAGTAGCGCATATAGTACTATTTTTTTGATTCTACTGCTGGGTAGAGATGATTTTACTATTTTATCCTTTGTTAAAAAAATCCACCATCTACATTAAGTCCCCTGCTTAGTGAGGTACAGTAATGTGCCGCAACAAGCATTGAATGGTGATTTTTGCTAACAAAATAAATTATCTTAATTGTAAGATTTTTACTTGAGATTCAGACTTGATTATGTTCCAATGATATGGAATCAATCAAATTGATGGAACGATAGTCGATGTAGTAATGCTTGTAGAATGATAGAGCATCGTCTGGAGAGAATGAATTGGTGAAACACTTTACCCCATTCCATACCCATCATCACATTTTTACAAGGTGATCATGATAATGTATCAAAAATTAGGTATTAACCAAAATTATGGTTTTGTTGTATTTCGACCAATGTTGGGATTTTAATGCAACCAACATTGGAAATTTTTTATTCAAGCTCGACCAATGATTGGAGCTTTAGTTTTTGCATTTGGCGTGACGGTGACTTAGTGATTACACGAAAGTGTCACATTTCAAATTTGTGCATCCATACGCAGCTTGTTATACATTATGATAAATCAATATTATGCAATTTTAATTCGAATATTGATGTAGAGTCACTCTAAATATTCAACCAGGGAATATGATGAGGAATTAAGTTTTTCTATACTAGTGTGCAATACATTTGTGAGCTGCTCGTAATAAGCATTCGATTTCAATTCTCTTGTGGAATGTAAAATATGTCTATTTGATATTTCAATTCTCTTGCGGAATATAAAATATATCTATTTGATATTTCAATTCTCTTGCAGAATGTGAAATATGTTTATTTCATATTTCAATTCTCTTGCGGAATGCGAAATATGAATTTTACGCCTTTGATGCTAAGTCAGTAACGCATATAGTACTATTTATTTGATTCTACTGCTGGGTGGAGATGATTTTACTATTTTATCCTTTGTTAAAAAATCCACCATCTACACTAGTTAGCATAGCTAGGAAAATCCGCTTCTTGGTTAGCATAACTAAGGCAAATCCTCTTTATAGTTAGCAGAGTTAGGCAAATCCGCTTTCTAGTTAGCATACCTAGGAAAATCCGTTTTCTCGTTAGCATAACTAGGCAAATACGCTTTCTGGTTATCACAGTTATGAAAATCTTCTTTTTGGTTAGCATACCTAAGGAAAATCCGCTTACTGGTTATCATAGCTATGCAAATCTGCTTTTTGGTTAGCATACCTAAGGCAAATCCGCTTTGTGGTTAACATAGCTAAGGCAATTTCGCTTTCTGGTTAGCATAGCTAGACAAATCCGCTTTCTGGTTAGCATAGCTAGGAAAATCCCTTTCTCGTTAGCATAGCTAAGCAGATACACTTTATCAATTAGCATAGCTATGACAAATCCATTTTCTGGTTAGCATAGCTAACGCAAATCCGCTTTCTGGTTAGCATAGCTAGGCATATCCGCTTCCTGGTTTGCATATCTAGGCATCATCGTTTTCCAATCAACACCTCCTCCATATAGATGTTTACTCGCATTTCTACAAGAATATAAAAGAAGGGGAGTTGACATCCATCGATTGCACTCTAGGAAAATCCGTTTTTAATTTGCATAGCTAAGGCAAATCCGCTTTCTAGTTAGCATAGTTAGCAAATTTTCCCCTCGCTCAAAACTTGACTTAACAAATCCCCTTTTTGTTTATATGCTTTTTTCTTTATAAAATTTTGACTTAGCAAAAAAAAAAAAAAAAAAAAAAAACATTTCCACATATTTGGATAAGGAAGGTAAGGGACATTCATTGACTGCACCATGGCTAAACATGACTATTTTGCCCCTCGCTCAAAACTTCAAGAATATGACTTTTCACTTTAATTATAAAACGACCATTTTGCCTATGCTGTGTAAAATTAATATGTTACCCTGAGTGACCGTTTTACCCTTTGTGTGTAAAATTACTATTTTATCCATAAATGACCGTTTTGCCCATGTTGTGTAAAATTACTATTTTACCGTTGAATGACCGTTTGTTCCATGTGTGTAAAATTACTATTTTAACCATAAGCGACCGTTTTGCTCATGATATGTAAAATTACAATTTATACCCCTAAATGACTATTTTTCCTATGATGTGTAAAAATGTTATTTTATCCATAATTGGTCGTTTTCCCCATGGTGTTTAAAATTACTATTTTACCCCTAAATACCGTTTTGGCCCTGGTATATAAAATTACTATTTTATTCTTTTGTCAAAAACGCAGGTGCTACGTAGGGGTTCCTCAAACCTTAATAACCAGACTCCTAGAGTAAAGTCATGTCAATAAGAAAAAACCAACCTAAAAGTCTAGTATCTAGATTCATTAAACCAACCAACCAGGAAGCCTTTATCAATTTGCAAACCCCTATCATGCGAGTCTTGACATAAACTATCTCAAGTCACTACAAAAAAAACGGGTTTAAGCGACTGGTCGTTTTAAGTCGCTTAAAGCCCCTTTTAAGTCGCTATAACCGTTATAGCGACTAAAAGTGGCGCTCACTACGTTGGTTGCCCAAAGCCATGTATCTCAAAGCCTTGAGCGACCATGCAATCGCTCTAGTAATAAACCAACTTACCTAAAGCGAGTATTTTTCTCATTGCTTAACATTTAGACCAACTAACATGGAGCAAGTAAAACTGTAATCGCTTAAAATGTAGACCAACCAATGTAGCAAGTAAACTACCAATCGCTTCAGATATACCAATCATTTTAAAGCAAGTAAAATACTTAGTTGATATATACATGGAGCAACTCTTTTTGAAAGTGCTTGGTTAAAGTTTTAAGCGATCAAATAATTTGCTCGCTAAAAGTGATTTCCGATTATTGGCCTGAAGTTGGTTGCTCAAGCTTTTGAGGTACAAAATTTTTTACTCTCTAGAAGCAACTTGTGACTTAGCAGCTATTAAACTACCTAGTTGGAAGATACATGGAGCAACTTAACCTGATTTTACTTGGTTAAAATTTTAAATGATCAAATGATTTTGCTTGCTACAAGCGATTTTTGCTTTTGATTGTCCTGAAGTTGGTTGCTTAAACTTTTAAGGTATCAAAGTTTTTACTCAAGAACTTTTAAGCTTCTAAATTATTTTAGAATTCAGATTTTAATTGGCTTAAAGTTGGTTGCTGGAGTATTTAAGCTACTCACTTTTTTTGCTCATTTGATTTAAATAAGCCGAAAATCTAATTATAACTAAAAAAAAGTTATAACTAAGATTATATAATTAAAATGAAAACAAATGATATAGTAAGCCAAGTGGATGAACAATCACTGCCTGTATACAACCTATAAATTTGTCTCTCTAGCAACAACAAATAAGGAATAATTTTTATAGAACAGTTTACAGATATATCTGATTTCAAAATTTTGGTCCATTGCTCAAAAGGAAATTGGACTATCAACCCAGGGAACATTTACAGGTGGACATGTTCTTTTTCCTCATTAATAACAGCTTCTTCAAGATAACCTTTTCACCTAGCCGTTCCTTTATCAGTTGATGGGTATCAGGGGAATCAGGTTCTACCTGACTGGAGATTCGTTGTAGTTGTTGCTGCTTCTGCTGGTGTGGATGTGGTGGAATTTAGGTAGTATGACAGAATGATGCTAATCTCTGTGAACTCTGGCCGGGTTCTTGGGTCTTCATCCCAGCAATACTTGATGAGCGAGACGAACTACTTAGGGAGATAGATGCACATACTTCTCTTTAGTCTTATTTTTCTTGGGTTTAACTCTTGCTACAGTTTCCAAAACTGCCTGTTCAGCAATAACAAAAAAATGAATTCAGCAAAGAAACAATGTCTGATGTACAACTAAAGCATGCAAAACTGAAATTGGGTAAGGAAACACACAAACATATATATATAACATATATTCAACCAAAAAAACATGGCAATTCCAATTGCAGTATTGAAAGGTACTCGAATTATCCATGTCGTGGAAATTTCGGTATCTAAACATCAGGTTTATGATAATTAAAGAAACAGGAAACGTGGCATCCTTTTTCTATTGCTCCATTGAAAAGTTAATCATATGAGTAGCAGTAATTCTTGCTCATACTAGAATAACTATAACATTTGAAACCGTTTAAGTGATCCTTCAAGGCAACATAAATCAAGACTCTAACTACTTAACAATCATAATCATCATCCAAAAGACAACACTGATTTGTTCTACAGGAACCATGCCCTCAGAAAAAATTTACACTAATTATATTCTTATATCTAAATTTTAATTCCAGAAGTAAAGTTTAAAGACTAACAAATGGCATATTTTCATGTGATGTTTAACACACAAGGTGAGGGCTAAGGAGAGAGCTAAATCATGTAACACAATCAACTCAAAATAATGCTCTTTATACTAATGTCTATGCACACAGATTATAAATAGCTTCATCATCAACAAAAGAATGCATGATAACCGAGCTTTTGGTCACCAACCTGGTTGAAAGAACAAAGACGAACAATTATGCACATGAAAAATTATTTAACAAGCACAATACAAATATCATAGGCAAACTCTTCAGCAGTGGAAGGGTGTTCACTTACGACTTAGTCATCGAGATAACTCCTTGAAGGACCCCAGAAGTACCACCCAGCACTGGAAGCAGTGCAAACAGTAAACCGACAGCACAATCCTGGAAATTAAGAAGTTAATTAATAAACAATAATAATAAATAAACCCTGGGATGCAAAGTCCAGCACTCGCAAGAAATACAGTACTTTCCAATTGACAGCAGAAGTAAAAAGATAAACTCAATTTTTCCAAGATGCTATATATAAAGTAGAATAGAAACAGATGAATATCTAAGATTAAGTTTATCATAAGAGATAATTAGAAGTATCAAAATACCTGAAGAATAAGGGTTCCAACAGTAACTTGACCATGAAGTGCATTGATACTATTTCTTTCCATCAAAAACTTCAAAACCTGAGGGTGAAGAAAGGAGAGTGAGAAATTTCAAAGCATAATGCAGAAAAAATGAAACAAAACCTATGATTCAAGCTAGCACAACTTCTCAGAATTTGGACATGCCAAAATCACATCAGGGATACTGATTGGAAAAACAAACAACATACATAGTTCAATGGATAGTTGATTAGGAAGAATATTTGATTTTCCAGCACCGCTACAAAGTTCCATTTATATGGTGAATCTCAATTTTGAATTCATCAAAAAGAACTCAGGGACCAAGATCACAAAGCTTAAAATCAAGAGCAAAGCCATCTTATTATCAACTGAAGAAAAGTTAGTTAAGAGTGCAGTAGGAAAAGACAAACAAGCTACAAAAAAAAAAAAACAGACTAAAATGAAAGAAAACAAATTAGTGGCATTTAACTCTCTCTCAATACTTTATCGATAGAGAATATGTGAATCGAAGTTATGATTAAGTTAGCTCAGAAAATAGACTTGTCATCCTAAAGAAATATCAGAGACTTACCACAGCTGTTGATGACATAGACAACAAAACACCAACGAAAACCCCCTCCGAAGCTCTGCCACCGCATAGCTGAAGAGAGATGAAAACAACAGTAAGACATCTGAGAGGATAGTATGTTTCGTCAGATTCATTTTAGATTTCTAAGCCAGAAGTTGGATACACTAGCATTATTTTTATATTTATAACATCTATTTTTTTACAACCGAGAAAATAGCCAGAAAACTATACAATCATGCAAAGCACAGTCACTGAGAATATACAACAAAGCTATATGATGGAAACTTGGCAGATATCAATTAGTGGCCAACAACATAAGGATGAAGGACCGAACAAGAGTACATTAGATTTACCTAATATCATTTAAACTTTAAAGAGCGGAAACTCCAAATGACCAATGAATATGAATGAAAAGAGAAAAAGATGAGGATTCTGGTAGTACACATGCTTCTTCTTCATATCAATATAACGACAAAATTAACAACAAATAAGCCGATCAAAACGTATAATCAACTTTAACCTTATCATCTATTAATATTGGAGTCTCATCTGCTCGATTCTCATCCAAATTGAGGATATCGTGAATATGAAATGACCTAACATATATAAAAAGGATACGGAGATTAGTCCAATTATATGAAGAGCTAAAAAAACTTTAACCTGAGGGTGAAGAAATGAGAGTGAGAAATTTCAAAGCATAATGGAACCGTAGCTAGTTGAAAATCCAGATTCGACGGTGATGGTGGTGATGGTGCAGTCGATGGAGGCGGCTCAAATTGGAGAGACAAAGAGAGAGAGACAAAGAAAATGACGAAAATGAAGTGAAATTTTTCTTAGGGTTTTGAAAACAAAAATGTTAACGGTGGATAAGCCACCTCATACGGATCATGGAAAGATTTTGATGGTCCAGATTCGAAGTTGTATGCTCATACGGATTGTGTGTTAGTTACCAAAGTGTGTTAGTTATCATTGTGTGTTAGTTAAAAGGTGGATAAGGAATTTCGGATGTCGAAAGCAAAACGTAACGGATTTTGGGAATTAGGATTCATCCAAAATATTTGGGTTTTTTTATAATTAGGGTTCTTAGTTTGTCATTTGTTTTAACTTTACTATTTAATGAATTGGGAAAAGAATTGGGATGTTGCTTAATTTCTTGTATAAATTAAGTTAAGCTTTACCTAGTAACAAAAAATATTGTTTTCTTATTTGATATTAAATATATGATCATCCCAATTAAAAGGAATTGGGACGCAGAGCATGATGAGGAAGAGTTTAGGGTCAATGTTGCCACTCTTAAGTTTTTGCACACATGAGACATCCCATTTTGCTTGTCCGATAAGTTTAACGAGTTATGGGAAGAGGTTACTACGGATATTAAGGCGAACATCGATAAGTTTAGGGCACCAATTAAGATTCCGAATCAGGGGAAGAAACACTATGAGGAATATAATACGATGAAGAATGGGTGCAGGGCACCGATGATGATTCATACTGAGGGAAAGAGGTTATGAAGGATAATATACAGAACAACAATGGAAGGAGGGTACTGGTGAAGATTCTCACTCAGAGGAATATGTTACTACGGATAATAAGGCGAACATCGATAAGTTTAGGGCACCGATGAAGATTCCGACTAAGAGGTTGGTCTTAAATTATGAAACTAAAACAGGAAAAAAATAATGCTTAAGTAAGAGTTGAGGAATATAAACTTAGGTCGGTCCTAAATTACATACAATGATATTAACAAAAAAGGTTGAGGAATATAAACTTAGATCAATGTACTAGGTCATTAAGTTGAATACGACTAACATAAGTACATTTAGGTTTCGAATATGACGAACATTTGTAGGTCTAGAGTTCCTATGAAGATTCCAACTTAGTGGAAAAGGTCATTAATCAAAAGATGACAAGAACAATATCTTTAGATTTTTGGTGAAAAGGCATACTTATTCTAAAGCAAAGAATGACAAAACGTGGTATCTTTAGAGTTCTGGCGAGGACTTTGACTTATTTTTAAGCATAATATGACAAGAAAGTGGTATATTTAGAGTTATAGTGAAGGTTCTGACTTATTTTTTCGCTTATATTTGGAGTGGTATATCGATTTTCCATCATGTTCACTTAATTTCGCTTGTTATCCGTCAATCTTACCCTATGTCAGTCGACTTCACTCAATTTCTCTCAGATTCTATCGGTTTCTCACATTATCCATCATTTTGACCGAGTGCCTGTCGTCATTGGGAATTTCGATTGGTCTCACTCAACTTCTCTCACGATTTCATTGCTAGGTTTAGAGTTATGGTATAGATATAAACAATCACATTAATATCTCACAGATTCCATCAGTCTCTCCAGTTATCCATCATTCTAACCGAATGTCTATCAATCTAACAAATCTAATAATATCAAACTATAATTTCATTAATCTCACTTAAATTCACTTAAATTTTTATCGAACCACTAGAATACACTTAATTTTGATCGATCTTACTCAAATTATATCAATTTCACTCGATTTCACTTTGATTTATTGAATTTTATCCAATTTCGATCAAACTTATTCATTTTGTTATCGATCTAACAAATCCAACGATATGAAACTATGATTTCATCAATCTCACTAAAATTCACTCAATTTTTTATCGAACCGACTTGAATACACTCAATTTTGATCGATCTTACTCAAATTATATCAATTTTTCATCAATTTCACTCAATTTCACTTAGATTTATTGAATTTTATCCAATCTCGATCAAACTTATTCATTTTGTTGTAGATCTAACAAATCTAACGATATGAAACTATGATTTCATCAATCTCACTAAAACTTAGGTCGGTCCTGAATTATAGATTTAGATGGAAATTAGACTACCTTGTAAGAAATTCCGGTTTATCGATGTTCGCCTTATTATCCGTAGTAACCTCTTCCCCTGAGTGAGAATCTTCACCAGTACCCTCAACCCATTGTTGTTAGGCATATTATCCTTCATAACCTCTTTCTCTAAGTCGGAATCATCATCGGTGCCCTGAACCCATTCTTCATCGTATTATATTCCTTATAGTGTTTCTTCCCCTGAGTCGGAATCTTAATCGGTGCCCTAAACTTATCGATGTTCGCCTTATTATCCATAGTAACCTCTTCCCATAACTCGTTAAACTTATCGGACAAGCAAAATGGGATGTTTCATGTGTGCAAAAACTTAAGAGTGGCAACATTGACCCTAAACTCTTCCTCATCATGCTCTGCATCCCAATTCCTTTCAATTGGGATGATCATGTATTTAATATCAAATAAGAAAACAATTTTTTTTGTTATTAGGTAAAGCTTAACTTAATTTCTACAAGAGATTAAACACCATCCCAATTCCTTTCCCAATTCATTAAATCATAACACTAAAATAAATGACAAACTAAGAACCCTAATTATAAAAAAAAACCTAATTATCGAACCGACTTGAATACACTTAATTTTGATCTATCTAACACAAATTATATCAATTTTTCATCAATTTTACTCGATTTCACTTTGATTTATTGAATTTTATCCAATCTCGATCAAACTTATTCATTTTGTTATAGATCTAACAAATCTAACGATATCAAACTATGATTTCATCAATCTCACTAAAATTCACTCAATTTTTTATCGAACCGACTTGAATACACTCAATTTTGATCGATCTAACTCAAATTATATCAATTTTTCATCAATTTTACTCGATTTCACTTTGATTTATTGAATTTTATTCAATCTCAATCAAACTTATTCATTTTGTTATCGATCTAACAAATCCAACGATATCAAACTATGATTTCATCAATCTCACTAAAATTCACTCAATTTTTTATCGAACCGACTTGAATACACTCAATTTTGATCGATCTAACTCAAATTATATCAATTTTTCATCAATTTTACTCGATTTCACTTTGATTTATTGAATTTTATTCAATCTCAATCAAACTTATTCATTTTTTTATCGATCTAACAAATCCAACGATATCAAACTATGATTTCATCAATCTCACTAAAATTCACTAAATTTTTTATCGAGCCGACTAGAATACACTCAATTTTGATCGATCTTACTCAAACTATATCAATTTTTCATCAATTTCACTCAATTTCACTCGATTTCATCAATTTCACTTGATTTCATAGTTCGGGGTTTAGGGTTCATGTACACCTTATTATCCTTAGTAACCTCTTCCCCTAACTTGTTAAACTTATCGGACACGCAAAATTGGGTCCTTTTAATTGAACATTTATTGGGGTTCAACCCTATTCATCAAATCATAATTTATAAACAAATTACGAACTAAGAACCCTAATTACAAAAAAAAAAAAATTTTGATGAATCCTAATTTCCAAAATTCGTTAGGTTACGATAGAAATATTTAGTTGACGACATTCGAAATCCAATATTTACCTTTCAAATTTCAGTTTCAGTAAGATGGTAACTAACACACACAATGGTAACTAACACAAAATTGAAACAAACACAGAATCCGTATGACAATCCAAAAGCAAATCTGGACCATCAAAAGCAAACTGAATCCGTATGAGGTACCATCACCACCGTTAATTGTTTTTTATCAAAACCCTTCACAAAATTTTCTCTTTCATTTTCAACATTTTCTTTCCTCTCTCTCCCAATTTGAGCCGCATCACCACCATCACCAATCTGAGAAAACTAGGGTTCCATATTCGACTGCAACAAAACCTGAATCTCCTTGTTTGAATCACTTTCTATTGCTGATGGTAAAGCTTAGAGTTAAAGAATTAGAAAGATAGATTGAGTAGACTTCCAAAAAATGGCTTCTTCCGCGATGAAATTTCTTGTGTTGTTAGCTGTTTGTGTTCTTCCTGCTATTGTTAGTGGCACTGCTAGACCCGTTAAAACACCTCTTACTGTCTGTGGTAAGGTTTATTGTGATACTTGCAGAGCCGGATTCGAAACCACTGTTACCACTTTCATCCCAGGTAATCATTTTGACACTTACATTAGATGATTTAATGGATCTATTCAAGAAAAATAATAATGTAGGGTTTTCTTATATTTTTTCCTTTATCTCTGGTGCACCCATTTTTGTTGATCTACTGTTCTCTTTAGAAAAATAAAATCTGGGTTTGTTTTATTATTTTACTTTTTTTAATAGATCTGGTTGACTGATGTTTTTGTTTTAATTATGAGTATTTCTTAAGCATTAATTGAGTAGATTAGAAATCATATCTGTATAATATTTTAATCATATTTTCTGGTGTTAGAACTTTCAATTAACTTTACTTATTTGAATTTTGTTCAGGCATACACAGTGTTTGTGATATTGCCTCTTCCAGAATTGATGTATAGTTGTATCAGTCCTTCGTGGTCTTCTTCCTCTTAATTTATGAGTTCTCAACAACAAATTAAAAAATTCAGTAAGTAATTGTTTGTTTTTTCTGTGTATGAACTGTAGATTGTATATTTCTTTAGTGATAATGAAGTCTTGTTCCGTTATTTGCTGATTTTCTTGAGTATATTGACTTAACGTAGAGTTATATTCATTTCTGGGGTACACCTTTCTCTAAACCTGTTTTGTTTTTTCCATTGGTCAGTCGTTTCCCTTTTTTAACCCTGATTTGATGTTCATGGGAGGGATTCTTCACGAAGATTCTCGGCTTAGAATTATTCATAGGGATCCTCGAACCGCCCTTCATATCTTCAAGCATGTTGCAGACTTCACGAGGATGTTTTAGTCTTCATATCCAGCCATATGTCTCTCGCCCATGCTGAACTTTAATAACTTCAGGTGCGGACACTTGAGGTGCTATCAGAAACTTCTCTTTGTTTCAGGTACGAAATTGTGGCTTCATTATAATGTCATCGTCTTTGGGCTTGATTTCAATTTCGTCTTCTTTAAACTGAATTTCAAACTTTAGGTTGTGACGGTTGAATTATGGTTGCGGACTTGATTTGTTGCACCTTTACTGTTGGTTAAATAGCTGCCATCAATTGTAGTCAGTTTTCGCCGTTGGATGTTCTATTAGTGTAGTCACCAACTGTTGTTCGTCTCCTTGGATTGAGTTGGTATTCAGTTCTTCAATTCGGGCTGCAGAGTTGAAGATTTCTCGAGTCTATGATTCACTGGAGTTGTGCTTGGAAGTTACTTAACATTGATGACAGTCATATTCTTCTGGGCTGCATGGAAAACTGATTTCTTGTATAATTTGTAACATGCTTACATTTCAACTGTATGCTTTGTGTGATTGTAATTTCTAACCTTCTTACATTTCAACTGTATGTTTTGCTGGACGCTGCTTGGGAGTTGGAACTAGATATGACACGTTGGCAGAATTGTCAAGACGAGAAATGGTGTCAAGAATAAAGCCATATCCTGATATTGATGCATTCATGAAGGCAATTTCCATAGAAGGCCAAGAAAGCAGTATGGTTACAAATTATGTTATTAAGAACATAATAGATTAATTTCTAGTAATTAAATATATACTCCTGTAGTGTTGCAATGGTCCCAAAATGCATATCAGTGATGCAATGGTCGGAAGAACACAATAGAGTAATTTCTACTCCTGTAGTGGGTAAATTGAAGAAAATGTATACTCTAATCATTCAATTAGAGATGTTTGAAGTTGATAATAGATTTTAATAATTTAGACATTAGTTTTTCATACACTACCTCGAATCCCGATATTTCCAGTTAAGCACAGGATTGGAATACAATATGTGATTGATTTTAGTTGGATAAAATTTCAGGGTGTATTCATATCAGATTTGATTAGTGTTGTAATTGAACTTCCAGATATTTCTTATCTGAACATATAGAAACATCATTTTGGAGCTTATATTTCAATTGTCACAAAAAATATTTTTTGTGGACCTTAACTACATATATTTTGCTTTGATTTACTTTCATTTGTGGACCTTAACTACAAATATCTGACCAAAAATGGAGTAATTTTAACACAAACATTATTTTTGTTTTTTAAGTCTAAAACACACACACAATGATCCTTAAATTGTTTATCTGGTCAATAGCAAACCAAAAATATCTGATCCAATGGATATAAATATAGATTTAGGAAATCATTATTCTTTGGATTTTTTCTCAAGTTATTAGTTTTTTTTTCTTCCATAAATACATATTCCTCGATATTAAAATATATGAATATTTTACTAATTAAAATATGTTTAATATTTAGACAAAAATAATTAAAAAATAATCAAGAAAGGGTGTTATAACCAAGTATTACCATACTAAAATGGACAGCTACGATGTTTTTCCAATGAGTCACATGGATCACAATCCGTATGACTAGATAGAACTAGGTATAAAGCGTTGATGTATTTTGATCACACGGTCTATCTTTCTCCCTCAAGTAATTTATTTTTTAACATGTGGTGGTGGCTTAAACTTAGTTGCTGAGAGAGGTTTGAGCAACCAATTCATTTTCTGTTGCTACGAGTCTGTGCCTCAAAGTGAATAGCTACATGATCACTTTTTTAGATGCTATAAGTTACTTGAAAAAAGGATCTAGCAATTGAACATATTTGGTCGTGGCTCAAACTTAGTTGCTGAGAGAGGTTTGAGCAACCAATTTATTTTGTTGTTGCTAGGAGTCGGTGCCTCAAAGTGAATAGCTACATGATCAAGTTTTAGTTGCTATAAGTTAGTTGAAAAACAGATCTAGCAATTAAACATATTTGGTTGTGGCTCAAACTTAGTTGCTGAGAGAGGTTTGAGCAACCAATTTATTTTGTTGTTGCTACGATTCGGTGCCTCAAAGTGAATAGCTACATGTTCATTATTTTAGTTGCTATAAATTACTTAAACAAAGGATCTAGCGATTAAGTGTATTTTTTTCGTTGCTAAATAATAGTGGACACATGTTTATTGCCGCCAAATTTTTTGGTAGTTGCAATTTTAGACGCTTAAACTATTTAAGCGACTAAATTTCCGAGCTCTTGCTAATATTTTAGATGCTTAAACCCGTTTTTCTTGTAGTGAGTGCATACGTACCTACGAGACAGAATGATATTCCGCACTACATGCACAACGTCCAAATAAAGTAGCCGAACCAACCAATTTACGGATATACCTGGATGAATCCTCGGAAGCCTGTAGACGGACCACTAATGAAGGAAGAAGTAATAAGTACGAACAAGCAAAAAAAAAAAATCATCCACGCGTAAATTCAACCTGCAAGTTGTCAACATACTAATGACGAACCAAAAGTACGAAGAAGAATTCATATAAGAGTGGTTATGCATTATGCCATTCTCAGGAGGAGAAGGAGCGATGATCCTTTGAACCATCTTAAAGGATATACAATCCTTCCGAGAGTATGTATCGTTAGCAAATCAACAAGGAAAAATGATAACCATGGAATAGTACGTCCTAGAAATTGCTGAAAACGCCTCATATAAAACAACAACAAAACTTCTAACCATACCGAAGAAACAACACAAGAATACTGCGAGATACACAGAGCTCAATATCTCGTCGGATTTCCTATTTCAAGAGCTCAGCAAGTAGCGAATGTTTTTGTACCCCAACAGTCGAAGCATACCAAAGGTCTAATAGACATCTGAGTTTCTTACACTCAGATTACACTTCACTTAAAACTCTGCCAAAGAGTTCAAGCCTACGATTCAGCAACTACACCAAATGGTCAAGGCTCAAATGTGTACGTTAGCA
>JAJJMC010013614.1:446583-576078 GCA_023531435.1 Papaver californicum
AACAAGTTACGGTTGAAGTGACAATACAATTAATTAATTAAGACTCTTCCACATAATAGACTATAAATAGAAAGAAATAAATGACAAGTCATGTAAGTGGAATTAATGATATTCATAACAAGTTACGGTTGAAGTGACAATACAATTAATTCATTAAGACTCTGCCATAGAATAAACTACAGATAGTAATAATTAAGGAATCAACTAAGGGAAATTTTACTTTTTCAATAAGAGGAAACAATACTTCTCTAAGCAAACCTGTAATGAAACCTTAAGACTTGCCTTGTAGGACGGCGTGGACGGCGATGTTCACTACTTGGGAGAACAATCAACACGAAGGGATTGAATTCTTCCATCACCCTTAAGATCTCGAAATGAGGTTGATACCTGAAATCTGAACGTTTCAATCTTAACCATTCCTCAAGAGTTCATGAAATAATTTCTTCATCAGTTTCAGAGTAAAGACGATATTCATTCACCTTAGCAGTTAAAGAAGAAAATTCTAACACTTCCTTTGTGATTTGCACATATCGACAAAAAATCCCGGCTCTATTCCTGTTGTTGGGATTACCTGTTTCGTTACAAAAGTTAGCATGTGTATCTTCTAACCATTGCATGCTCATTGTACCATTCATCCCATGTTCATGCCCCCTAGCTGGATAATGCAATACTATGTTGTGACATAGAGCTAAATCTTCCTCTAGTGTAAAATTCTCTACATTAAGTCTAAAATTTTCGTAACCCGCCATTAAAAGAAAACACAAAATAACAAATTTCTACTAAAATGTTAAAGATTTCTACTAAAATGTTAAAGGGGTGGATTTGGAATGAGATGAAAGGAATAACCTCATGTATTTATAGGTGTACCCCTTGATCAGTAGTAGTCAAAGTGCCTCTCACTTTTGATTGCAATCGTTTTTTCCTATCTTCAGCTTGCGTAAACAGGCTCAACGGGTGAAAATACTAGGCCTCCTGGGTATTGGTACATTCCACCGTGTAATTGTTGTTCAACGGTAATAATTCTTAACGGCTAGAAAACGGTAACAAATTTGAATTTGTGATAG
Organism: Papaver californicum; assembly: GCA_023531435.1. Lineage (NCBI taxonomy): Eukaryota > Viridiplantae > Streptophyta > Magnoliopsida > Ranunculales > Papaveraceae > Papaver > Papaver californicum. The sequence goes on from JAJJMC010013614.1 coordinate 447,648, forward strand.
ATTTATATTTTAGTGAAATACTACGGTGATAGAGACAATTATTATATAACAAATTGAGTGGCATTGTTGGAAAACGACAAGCAGCGAAAAAAAAGACTCTGACAACTCATGTGAACAAAAACGGAAAATGATAGATACAGACAAATATTAGTTTAAAATTACAAAACAATAAAAGATGGAAATCATCCATTCTCATTTTCGTCACCACGGGATTGCCGAGGTGACATAAACGGAGAAAAATCTGACGATGAACTAGGCCCCCCAGTATGCCATGTTTGAGGTGGCACGGTTGCTGAGAAAGACCCAAAACCTAGACGTGGTTGGTGGGACATGGAATATGCTAGTTGTTGCTGCAAACTGGTGTTTTGTTTCTGGTAATCACGGACCTCTTCCAAATGAAACTTGCGGAATTGATGGGTAAAGTCGGACAAATCTTGCGCAAGTGTATAAGCTTCGCCCTGTAACAAATAATATAAAACGTTACCCTGTCAACAATAATTATGTTACGACTTAGAAAAAAAAAGATTTAAAATATACTTACGTATTACCAATTATCTTGGGGCGGTAGGGCTACATGCTCATCGGGAAATTCGATTGATTTTCTTACACGCTCACCCACAATGTTGTACGTTTCCACCTCCCAGTCGACTTTGCTGACAAAATTTTTGAAGTTGGTTACACGTCGCCAATACTCCAAATACACGTCATACGAAACTGGGTCTCCAACATATTCAGATATGTGGACGTTAATGTTTCCCATTATCTTCGTAGCTTCGGGCAATTTGATGTTGCTAACACGACCCGGGGGGTTAGGTGGAATTCTCCAGCCACCAAAGATTTGGGCCCATAACCGCTCTCCGAGGTAAACGTTATACTGTTCATAGTTAATAATTATGACCCATATACCAGTAAAATAAAATAGGAACTGAATAAATAATCACAACTAATAACATAAATTGTAAACTCACAGTGCCAAGCCAACTAAATACAATGCGCCCAGCCGTGACCTGCAACGCTTTACGGAATATTTCATTCTCGATGTTTGCCGTGATTTTTGCTCCAATGCAGGTAGCCCACGGGGACCATGTTACATCGTCGGCCTTCTATTCGTTTAGAAGAGCCCTTGCACGGAGAATATCATTTTTCTTTATACGTGAACTCTTCCAACGCGAACATCTTGGCCACACCATTTCTGTCTCAACGGATGGCATATGAGGTCGAAGTATGCCGAGATACTCATACCCCCAGAACTTCAATTTTAAGAAAACAAAAAAAAATATTAAGTTACCACCAAATAACCATTTAAATAATATTATTGAAAGTTATTTACCTCAAATATCTGACACGATCCGGTTAGTGACTTTGTTCGCCTACCGGCTGCACCAAGTGTGCTCAAGAGTTTGGAATAACCGGCACCACCCCAGTCATACGTGCAAACTTTATCTATATCATCAAAAGCAGCTAACCAACCGGCATCGATGTAGTTCTTTGCATTTGAGAAGAAAAATTGACCCAGAACATACATCCAGAAGGCCCGCGCAATTTGTGTTGCAAGTTTGTCATCGCCTTTCGCCTATACCAACTTCTCCTTTTAAAAGTATGAGGCCAAAAAGGACACTGTCATGGAATCTGAAATCCATTGCGGAGATTGTTCTGCTATATTACAGCCTTCATTGTATAGTAGATCCGGGAAAATATGTTCTTGTACATATTCAAAGGAATATTTGATGTTGTCATATGGAATGGGCCCTCCAACAGCAATACTAATCCCGGTCAGCATAATCCAGTCCAAAGGTGTAATCCCCAATTCACCAAAAGGAAAGTGGAAGGTGTTTGTGGTGTCCCAGAAACGCTCGACGATGTAGTCTATCATTGCATGTGACGACTCGCCAAACTCCATTGTCAACAATCGCGTCCATCCTGCCTTTTCTATAATAATAGCAGCTCTAGGGCAGTGCTCAGATATAACATGATAATGTTGTTGGACCGATTTTATAGACCCGCGATGTTGTGGCTTTTTTGTTTCTTTTTCTCCCACCAACAAACCGAGAGGCAGCTTTCTTCAACATCTATTTCAAAAAATTTGTTAAATCAATCTCAAAATAATATTACTCCTGTTTTTATTCTAAACATAACAAAAGATTATAATGAATGCAATAGCTGAACCAAAACTAAAAAATACTGAACCTAAATCCACTTTATGGATTTTGGAAATTTATAGGATTGATTTACCAAATTCTATTTTCTGGTACCAAATATAACTGAAAAATAAAATGCAAAACTAAACCACAACAACTGTAACAATAAGTTCCATTTTCCAAATTATATTTTCAACTTTACTCAAAACATTCGGATTAATTGAACCCCACATTTCTAAGCTAATCAATAAGTTCTCAACAAAACCTCAAATTTAAAACCCAAACATTTCTTAGGTAATCAATAAGTTACCTCCAACAAATCTTAGGGCAGTGGAACATAAATTATTGAAAATGCACGAAAAATAAAATGTACACATGAATTAACCTGCTCTGATTTTTCCTCTTAACATTTTAAAGCAAAAATTGTTAAAGACTATCTTAACATTTCAAAATGGTGTTCACTAGTTTTATCAATTTCATAAATGGATTCTCTGCGGCGGCAATAAAAGGGCTCTCTACGGCGGCAATGAAAGACTATCTTAACATTTCAAAATGATGTTCACTAGTTTTATCAATACAATTAATGGGTTTCTACGGCGGCAATACAGGGTTATCAACGGCGGCAATGAAAGTGTTTAACGGCGGCACAGTTTTATCAATTTCATTATTTTTCGTTCTCGACAATCAATAGCAATCACAAAAATCTAAAGGACAGTGTGGAAGAAAACTTTTACCTTTGATTGAGTGGGTGAAGGATTAACCGTGTTCTTCTTTTCCTGTTGCCGCTGCCGTGTAAGTAGAGAAGAAAATGTGAGAAGAAAATGTTCATAGCCTCTTCCAACATAACTATAAATACTAAACCCTACCACACGGTCAATTACTAACCCGCCCCTGTGCAACACGGTCCCTTAATAAGCCGCATCATTCTTGATCGGTCTCCTGGCTAGCCTCTCAACCCACGGTCACTTAGAGCAACAACCTAGTCTTGATCGGTCTCCTAGCTAGCCGCTCAGCCATACGGTCAGTTAGAGCAACAACCTTGCTTTGATCGGTCTCCTAGGTAGCCTCTCACGCCATACGGTCAATTAGCCTAACTCCCTAGTCACACAAGGTCACTTAGAGCTACTCCCAAAACTATTAATGTACACGGCCACTTACAAACCCGCCCCTCTCTCTCAGGGTTAATTAGTGAGCCGCCCCATACGGTCTCCTAACTGGCCGTTGTTCCATACGGTCACTTACATGTGCTACGAAGTTGTATACGGTCACGTAGATCAACTGCCAAAATATTAAAATGGTCAACTGGGTGGTTGTTTCAGAGATAAGCGTCATTTATCGACACCGTATCTCGTGATACGGCCACCCAACTAGACGCAACAATTATTACGACCTTCTATGAAGTCGTCTCTCGTAATTCGGTCACCCAACTAGACGCTCAATCATACGTATTGTTAACTGACCGCATTATATTTGGTGCTCATTCAGATGAGCATATAGTTGCGCGATCTTCTAAGTGAATGATAATACTAACATACGCTAGGATAGTTAACCGTGCGTGTTATATTCGGCCCATTAATAGAACGCCTTGTATCATACGGTTACCAAGAACAGCGTGCGAGTAAAATTTTCTCTCCTACCGCTGTGGTTTTTAAGCCAAAGACCAAACAAAATTTGGTTTTTAGTCGATAGGGTAGTCGCACCGTTACAGTTGCCCCCTAATTAGACGTATACATCCCATACGTTTCCAGGAAAAAACGTATATGGGTAGGAGTTCTTCTATCACACCGTATGCTTTGGAGGGCATTTTACAGAAGCGCGGAAATGTAAAGTGTCGATCCAGAACACCGCGTAGTGAATCGCTACTGTAATGTTCCATATCTTCAAGGGCGTTGTTGCAGCTAACCGTATTATGAGGCGTATACTTAGCTGACCGAAATACCACACGTTACTCTAGTGATACTTCTGATATAAATTCGTTTCTCTAGCTGAACGTATTCAGCATTCGCTATCTCACATGGCCGTGCGACTATACTTACAATTCAGAGAAAAGTTACTCCGACACTGTAGCAAAACTGGACTAAATCCTATATCTACTCTCCCGTTACGGCTGCAAGCTGGTGAGTAAAGAGAAAATTTTCTCTTCTCTCTTTACTCTACTCGCCCGTTGCAATTGCCCTTAGGACCTCCAACATACAGACACCATCAATTAAAAAGTAAGAGAAAAAAAAGATTTGTTAGGACACTCCATTAGCTAGTGACCATCAAATCCAGTATGAGCCAATGTCCCAATCAAATCTAAACATACCCTATAAAACTTCCCGTACTATACAGTAATCATGTTTTAACCTTTCTTTTCTTCTTCTCCTTCTAGTCAGGGTGCACAATCATGAACACCATTGAAAAAGTTGTATGCAAACATTATCATGTATAAAGTTCTTCAACAATTAATAACAGTACCTATTGTTGTCACAATGATGAATATACAGATAGTGGTAATTGATAGGTATAAAAGATTCTTAAATTAATGTAAGGTTTATGACACCTTTTCTTCTGTTGAAGCCATCGTTTTTGGCACCTTTTTCGACGGGTTGATAATAGAATACAAATATCTCGATTTGTCTCATTCTTTGAACCCCATTTTGCAAAGAAAACTGTTGTATCGTGCATTTAATTTAGAAAACTGTTTACTGATACTTTTTAAAAATAAATACACTTGTTTACGAAAAAGATTTGAATCTATGGAATTATTGGTTTTCAATCTTCTGACTAACATTTTAGTTAAAACTTTGGCGAAGATAATAATTATTTTTTTTTCTCTTTTCTTTTCTAACACCATATGGAATTTTCACACGTAGGACCGTAACCAGCCGATTATTTTGTAAATTTAATCAAGACAATAGACAATTTAATGTGGAACGGTAGATATATATTTACGAGTAATGTTTTAGGAAAAATGTGTTAATTTGCATGGCTTACTCACTAGTGTTACGTGTACCAAAAAACAGACCAACAATATTTCAGCCATAAATAATCGATACCCCGTCTTATACATTAGGGGCATATAAATATCAATATCATTTGACACCACCATCAATTGTCTTCCCTCACCAAAAGAAAATGGGGCGTGTATGTCAACAAATTTTTTGCATGAGACGTCCCTATTTCCACTTTGACTCCTTATCTTTTACTTCCCCAATAATATAAAACTCATTTACATGAGAGGTCAGGATATAAGTGGACTTCTTTATTTTAAATGATACCAGAATTAGAAGTAGAAATTAATTTAGGTTAGTTAGTATTTAGGTTTTATTTCGTTTAACTTTTGATCAATTTAAAGTTTTATATTTGGAAAGGACGTTCATCCGCTTTGACTGTTTATTACTAGACTTTAATTAATTTTATAATAAAATGAAAATATTGAGTTTATAATTATATTCTTGAAGTGAGCCTAGAATCCAACGGTATTCACAACACTATTAAACCTACGGTCTAGATCAAACCATCCATTACCCTAATTATTTATTCTCCTTACATCTCACCACCACCGTCTTCCAACCATGAAACCCTGATCTAAATTTCTTGAATCAGTCCATGAAGCCTCCATTTCCCCATCGTTCACACCATGAATCAATGGAAGCAGGCACCTTTCTATCCCTGACTTGCAGCTTCGAAACTTACCTAGATCAGTTAATTACAAGAACCCCCAAATTTCCAGGTGCATATATAAACCCTAACTTCTAACTTAGATTCAATTCATAAACCAGATTCAAATAAATCCATTCATCTCACACTCGATTTCAATCACAGCATCACGAGTTCAGTTAAAACCCATCTTCCACCAACAGTTCTTCTCTCTATCTTGACATACTCGCCCAACATCTTATCTTTTTTCGAAAACCCATCTTGATAATTTCATTTTCTCTATTTTATCCAGGTCTGTAAATGAATGATTAGGTGTTAGTTGGGTTTTGATTGCATCAGTTCGATTGGGTTTCCAGCGAACTAAAATCAAAATGGGTTTGCAGCTGGTAAGAGAGAAATCTGAGAATGGGTCTGACTTTGTGGTTGTCGTTGTTGCTGGGAAGAAGACAGTGACAAAGGTTTAGCAGAGAAGAAAGAGGGTTCTTGTGGTGATGAGTGATTTCTTAACAGATCTGGTGCTGTTTCGATGGGGTTGTTGTTGTGAAGCCAGGAACAAGTTGTGATTGTGTAAGATTGAGAAGCCAGCGAGCAACAGAGAAATTAGGTTTTAGCCGGAAAAACAGATAAAGTGAGACGGTGAAACTGTGATGGGAATGAATGTTGTTTGGACGAAAAATTTGTGAATTGTATGCTTTGGATGAATGATTGATTTGGTTTATACTATTGAACGAATGAATTGTCTGCAGGGAAGGAGATTTGATGGTTAAATTAACCAACAATTCATCCCGGAATCAACTACCAGATATGCACTGTAGGTGCTTGATAAATTGCAAAAATGAACTGCCGTGAGGGAAGGTTGAAATTGTTATGTAAATGTTAGAAAAGTGAAGGGCGTGATTCGTCTAATTATTTATTTATTTTTTATTATTATTTTTTGTATTTTCTTAATAGAAGTCAACATATGTCAACATCAAAAACAAGTACCAAACTAGAACAACTAATTTTAGAAATTAGAAACAAAAGTTTATTGGTAAAACTTTCTGCACTCTGGGGTTACTGCTGAAAGTCTATAGGTAAAAATTTCATCAACAATTTGGTTTGTGAAAGAAATTTTTAAAAATAATTGAAATTCGGTTATTAACCAATTTTGTCTAGCATTATCATAGGTGAAAACTGATTTTTTTTTCAATATTAGTGTTTTATTATACTAAATTTGTAAAAGTGAAAACTTTATTTTCCACCGATCACGCCCAACGTTACTATTGATGAATACTAAAATTCTAACCAATGTTTCTCATTTTTTTTTTTATAGGAAACTTATTATAGATGAAAATTGGAATTTTCGGATATCTCCCATTTCCGTATTTGGGATTACTACTAAAACTCCAACTACGAATACTAGAGTTTTTCACCAATATTTCTATCTTGCTAAAAGAAATTGTTTGCAACTTGTAATTTACTACGTCCAGGTGGAGGAAGGATTAGAGAGGCCCAATTGTTTTTTCATCCCAGCAAAATCAAGCCCAACTAATTAGACAAGACAAACAATTATGCTCCTGGATTAATATCTAAGCCCAATTTTTTTGCGATTAACTCATCCCCTTGTCATTTTTGCTAAAGTCGTTAGAAGTATTAAACCCATTAGAATGCAGAAGTCATTAAGTAGCTATGAATATTGAAGTCTTATCTCGAGGAATGTTGTAGAAATATTTTTTCTTACAACAAAAACTTATCATGGGTGCAACAATGTAACTTGAATTTCCACCACCAGTGACGAAAAAGATTCTTAAGATGTTTTGTAAACAAAGAGTAGTAAATATTAACTTTTAGTGAATATCGATTTTTCACAATTTTTTTCTAATTATTTTGGAAATTTTATGTGGAAACTTTTATTTTGGTACAACAATAAAAGAGAAAAAAAATGGGCTAGAGAAATCTCCCAATGGATGAGCAATTTATAATTTCAATCTAAAAAATGACTGCGTATTTTTTCTGCCCCCTAGAGTATCTCTTATCCTATTATCTAGGGATAAAATATCCAAGTACAACCCTAAAACTGATTTGGGGTTATGCCCAAATCAAGACTCTTATCAGTGAAGCGGACATGCTACTAAAATAAAAAAAGCTAGTGGGCTAGGGCCTAGGCTTGCTTATTCATTGACTATTGATGAAAGACGACTTAAGTGCAATAATTAGGGGTGAGCAACGAGTAGAACCGTGGATTTGGTGTTACCCAAATCTAATCTATCAAAATGATGGGTATTAGATTTGTATCCGTGTCCAATCTATTACCCGTGGATTTGACACCCATGGATGGATGGGTGGATGGATTAGATATGAGTAAATCCACGGATTTCATGTTTTTTCATTGGAAAAAATGAAAATAGTTAACATGTTAACAAAAAAAACTAATTTAAATATAAGATTATATGAAATTTAAAGAATTTCTTAAGTTATTACAACATAATAATGCTAAAATTATAATAGTATCATCCCAACAACCAAAAATAAAATTTAAAGAGCATATTCAATACTGCTTGCTTACAAATTTGATTCATCGGCACAACTAGATTAGAACGAAAACATTAAAAGTTATGTGGTACCTTCAAAATATAATATATCCCTCTACATTTTATAAATTTCTTATTTACTTTTAAACATAGCGGGTGTGGGTGTTCAATGGATTTCAATATTTACACCCGTACCCAATCAATAATTTAATGAATTTTAAAAATACATCTATATCCAACCCAAACTGCTGGTGGATTGGATCGAGTTGACGGATTTGGATTCATATACTCACCCCTGACAAGAATCCTAAAACTAAAACTAGTCACAATCGGAGCTTTTAAGGGATACGGATACATTATCTTAAAGAGGTATCTTTCTTTCCCTATTACACTCGCTCCAACTAGTAGCCATCAACCGGCCCATTTGATGCAGTATAAGAAACGCGTTTGGCATTTCTGGTTCTAACAAAGTCCAAAAACACTGCGTTTTATATACTACCTCATATTCATATATCGAAGGTATTACGAAGTCCGTAAACCCTTTTTGAATACTTATTGATCTCACATGTCTTCATATGCCCGTTGCAGGTATAAACATGAAGGTTACTTTCCCAGTCGCTGGCTCGAAGCAATGACAAAGTGGTGCTGCTTATTCGTTGAGCCACTATAATACTGTGTTGTTTTTTTTCTCGATAAATAAAAAAAAATTAAGAAGAAAGGCAATGTACAATAGCAAGCAAAGGAAAAAAGACAATAGCAAGAACACCCAAAAAAACACAAAACATCTACTAAGAAGGTTCAAAGAAAAGAGTCTTCCAGTTGGTACATCGTTAATACGATACCTAACCATGGAAGGAATAACAGATGCCCATTATAATACTGTCGACAAAGCCACTATCTGTCGATGATACTATCACCGGAACTTTCATAAACGAGACCGAATCGTTTACTATCCGTGAAGAAAAAACTTTGTCGTAGCTGTCAACAAACTCAGTTAAAATTATGGTCAATCATTAATTGGTGGGTATTTCTTGTTCTTGAATATTAAAACTGGATATCCATCCACATCCGTAATATAAGATCCAATACTAATTAATTTTGCCCCAACTATTAGTTCAGTGAGACCTTGACCTCTCAAGGCTGTTTCCCTGTAAGGTACAAAACGTAACTCATCATAAGTTATACGGTAAATTCTCCAACGAACCATCATTTGTTCAACTTTGACTTAAAAATGAAGAAGTTATGGTAAACTCTGAGATTCTAACGATTTTAACCATTTTTATAAAACAAATTATCAAGCTGCATAGGATTGTAAATTGCATGTCTCACCTTTATTTTTAAAAATAAAAAACTTAAAAGTTATGCAGAAAAGGAATGAATCAACTTCACTTCACTTTGTATGTAGCCAAAATAATTTCGAAAAAAAAGTGAAAACTTGACTTTGGCCACGCGATTTTGACCAAAAGTCAAGGTGTTAGGGTTTTGTTTTAAGAATTTTTCATCATAGATGAAAATTGAGGTTCTGTGAAGATTATTGGTGATGATTCTCTACCTATTTCCTCCCAAAAGGTAGAGGGATCTGCAACGGGAGGATCTCGTTCTGGGGTTTTTAGATCTAAAATTGTTTGGTATGATTTGTTTGCAAAGAAGAAGAAGTTGGTTCCTGATACTTCTTTGGAGTTTGAAGATCCTGCTCATACTGATGGTAAGAGGGTTGCTGATATTGTTTTTGATGATATTAAGGAGGATGTAGATCATTGTAAGGATCTGGTAATTGGGAGCTCTTGTAGGTATAAAACTACCTTATATGTTAGTGAAGAATACTCACAAGCTTGGAGGGTTAAAGGTTTGATGCATCTGACCATCCATGGTGAATCTCTATATGTTTTTTATTTGATGATGAATTTGATCTTGTAGCTTCTATTGAATATGGACCTGTTTATATCTTTCAGCAATTTTTCTTTGTGCGTCCTTGGCATGCTCTGATTGAGAAAGAAATTGTTGAGATGAAATTTGTGCCTTCTTGGGTGAATTTGAGGAAGGTTCCATTGCATATGTGGAATTCTAAAGATCTCTCGAAGATTGCTAGTCTAATTAGAAAACCTATCATGATGGATAAACTTATTGCGTCTAGGGCACGGATGAGTTTTGATAGGGTGTTGATTGAAATAGAAGTTGATTGGGAGTATCCTTCTTCGCTTCATGTCTACTATGAAGGAAAACATGTGGTTGATGTGGAAGTGGACTATTCCTGGAAACCACCTAAATATTCAGAATGTATATCTTTTTGGCATGTTGCTGGTAGATGTCCTTGGGTTAAATCTAAGTATATTCCTGTGGAAGTGAGTAAGAAGATTACTGCTGAGGAGAGTTCTCTTGCTTGGGTTGTGAAAGGCTCTAAGAATGGTTCTACTAGCATGTCTGTTGATACTAATTTGAAGAGTAGTTCTAATTTGGATCATGATATTTTGGATGGTGGTATTATTTCCCCTGAAGGGAATAAGGAAAATGTGTTCACAAAGGCTGAGGAGACTACTATGGTTCTTATTTCTAATAAGTTTGATGTATTGGTTGGGAATGATAAAGAGTTTAAGAATCTAGAAGGGGTTTCTTATACTGAGCAAGAGAACAACTTTCTCTAGCTCTCTGTCTTCAATACCAAGAATGAGTTTTATTCCTAGCTTTTGTGCTAGCATATGTAGGAAACTGGTGGATAACACCTGTGGACTTTTCAATGAGCTTTTTTATTTTTCATATTGACCATCTTCAAATAAGTGTATGTCTTATTCGTTTTCTAAGAGTGATTACTGTATGTCCATGTAATCCAAGCTTTTATTTGACCTTTGTGATGGTTCATCTTGAGTACTACCAACTTACATTAAATTTAACAAATGTCAGAACTTAGACTAACTCTGGTCAGTCTTGACTGAGTATTCTTAACCACAAACTGATTCCAACTTGACTACTCTCCAAGTTATATGTTTTAATTGTCTTTCTCTGTAACCTTGTATTTATGTGTTTTTGCAGGCCAAACTAACACATGAACTTGTGATACTAATTCACACTGATGCGGTTGCGGATGATGTTGAAGTCAGTGCAGATTTGTAACTTCCTCTACAAGAAAAACGGGTTTAAGCGACCAAAATCTTAGCAAGAGCTCAGAATTTTAGTCGCTTTAAGAGTTAAAGCATCCAAAATTGCAACTGCCAGAAATTTTGGCGGCTATAAACCTGTGTCCACTTTTATTTAGCCACGAAAAAATGTCTTTAATCGCTAGATCCTTTGTTCAAGTAATTTATAGCAGCTAAAAAAGTGATCATGTGGCTATTTACTTTGAGGCACAGACTCGTAGCAACAACAAAATAAATTGGTTTCTCTAAATGTTAGCAAGAGCCCAATATTTTAGTCGCTTTAATAGTTTAAGCTACAAAACTTGCAACTGCCAAATAGTTGGGCTGCTTTAAAGCTATGTCAACTAATTTTTAGCCATGGCCAGATGTGTTTGATCGCTAGATCCTTTTTCCAAGTAATCTATATAGCATCTAGAATAGTGCTCATGTAGCTCTTTACTTTGAGGCATATGCTCGTAGCAACAAAAAATTAATTGGTTACTCTAAATGTTAGCAAGAGCCCAATATTTTAGTCGCTTTAAGGGTTAAAGTTACAAAACTTGCAACTGCCAAATAGTTGGGCTTCTTTAAAGCTGTGTCAACTAATTTTTAGCCATGGCCAGATGTGTTTGATCGCTGGATCCTTTTTTCAAGTAATCTATATAGTATCTAGAAAAGTGCTCGTGTAGCTCTTTACTTTGAGTCACATACTCGTAGCAAACAAAAAATGAATTACTTGGTAAAACCTCTCCCAACAACTAAGTTTAAGCCGTCACCACCATTTCAAAAGAGAAGTCAGTTTTTAAAGTAGACATTTGAGATCTTAGTATTAATCCAACAATCTTATTAGGATTTGTTTAATGGAAACATGAAAACTCGTTCAAATCAATGTTTTGATTCACTATGAGCAAATGTTTGGATGCACAAATTGTTTTTTTTTAACATGAGTCGACTAAATTGACTATAATTAAACATACTCTTTTACAAATCCCACAACCCATATCATTCCAGTCAACTAAATTGACTATAATTAAGCAAATTGTGTTCTCACGATGATGTTAAAGCTTAAAGGCATCAAAGAATATTATGGTTAATCATTTTTATCACACCAGAGTTGGCAATAGTCATTAATATTAGTTTCCCAAATTAGAGCATGATCTTCTAATTGAATAAATGATCAGAATGTTTTCAGTAAAAAAAGATTAGATGCTTCCGTAAACTTAATGTAACCATCTGTAACTACTCAGAATATTACTAGAAAAAAAAGATCAGATGCCTATGTGCATAAATATTCTAAATATTACTCTATAAGAAGGCACAAACACTTCCAAAGAATTCGAGCCATTGCTTATCCTATGGTTTAACAAAAAAAAGAAATTTTATTTTTGAAGTTTAGTGAAATATAAATCTACATTTTAAATTCTCTTGTTATTGAACTGAACTAGATAGCTATTACAACGATTGTCGTTGGTATTTATAAAGTTGACTAGTATAATATTGACCGACTTACTAGGACTCGTGCCCTTAGCCCACTTACAGGACCTATACATACTTGAGCCTTAGATACTTAACACTACTATTACACACCATTACCCTCCCTCAAGCTCAAGGGGGATGGAGAATACACCACTATGATGCTCTCACTTAGGTAACTTCGGCTCGGTGATGCATTGGATCATACATCACGGCATAATAGTGCCTTAGCACTATGGTGCTCTCACTTACGCAACTTCGGCTCGGTGATACATTGGATCATGCATCACGGCATAATAGTGCCTTAGCACTATGATGCTCTCACTTAAGCAACATCGGCTCGGTGATGCATTGGATCATGCATCACGGCATAATAGTGCCTTAGCACTATGATGCTCTCACTTACGCAACTTCGGATCGGTATAATAGTGCCTTTGCACTATCATGCCTCCTTGAATACGCATCACGCGTAATAGGGCCTTAACACTATAATTCAAGGTCAAGGCATCCATACCCCAACGCATATCTGGGTAAGCTTTATAAGCTTAGGATGAAGCTTCAACCCAGGCCATGACGCGTCCATGAGTAAGCGTCATGTGAAAATTGCGGGTGTTACAGTCGTTATTTGATAAATGCATCATAATGCTGAGGCACTATTATGCTGTGATGCATTATCGATAATGCATCACCGAGCCAAGAATGCTTGGCTTTGGCAAGAAATCTTCATTTTCGGCCTTGCAGTCGATGGATGACCCTTACCTTTCAAATATTTATTTGTGGAAATGCAAATAAAACATATATAGGGAGGGAGCTTTGCTTGAATGCGCATGAACGGTAATGCACATATAAATGCGATGTAGCCTATACGATGGAGCATACTTGATGCTCATCAGCGTGTTAAACTATAGCTTACCCGAGAATGCATTGCTTGGCTTTGGAAAGAAATCTTCATTTGCGGCCTTGAAGTCGATGGATGACCCCTACCTTTATATTATTTGTTTGTAGGAATGCGAATACAACATATATAGGGAGGGAGCTTTGTTGGAATGTGCATGAGCGGTAATGCACATATAGATATGCGAAGTAGCCTATACGTTGGAGCATACTTGATGCATAAGCATCAATATGCTGGTAGCTTAGCCGATGAAGCATGAATTATGCGAAAGCATCTTTCGATCGTGTTACGTACTTGATAATGCATATTTGCATAATAAATAGCGATAGTTAAGCACAAGCTAGTGCATACCTTGCGAAATCCCTTTGGCCTACACGGAATAGGCTTTGCTTGGCCTTTGGCCTTGCGATGAAGTTGGAATCGAAGTTGGCTTTGCCTTAATAGGCTTAAGTTGCTTGTCCCTTTCAAATTGACCCTCTGATGAACTATGGTCATGCTTGATCCCATCAAGGTATGGGTTGGGTACGTAGGAAGCCGCAATGCAATGCATTAAGGTGCAGCACCTTGTCGCTCATATCATCTAATTTGAGATATGATTGCGATATTATGGTAACTCATATCATCTGGATCGGCAATGCTAAGCAAGAAATGATTGTTGCCACACTAGATGAGGTAGTTGCAATTCAATTTGATGGATTGTTCATACTTCCTTGGAACCGTCACCGCATGGAATGGCATGTGCCTAGATTTTGCACTCTTGGCAAGAACAAGATAAGTGCAGGCGCCAGCGTATGGTCAAAGTAAAATTGATGAAGCGAAGGAGTCGGCTTGAAATAGCCTAGGTGTTGGTCCAAGGAATGAGTTAAGCCTGGACAATAAAGCGAAATTATGTGATGGTTTTCAAAGGCATCCCCATTAGCTTGTATAGCCTTCAACCCTTGGTATAATAAGGGTAAGTTGGAATGGTATGCTATTCAAAGGCATTCACCATGAGCTTTAACGGCCTTGCACCCTTTGTAGGACAAGGGTGTGTTGGAACGATATGGAGACTGCGGTTTGAGTACCACCTTTGCAAAGCATGTTTGGAAAGGCAAATATGCCTGGAACGGTATAAACGTAGCTTGAATGATGTGGGAACTACGTTTCGAGTATAATGCTTATAAGGAGGCTTGGAAAGCAAAAATTTACCTGCACTTTCCAGCGAGAAGTTAGGCTTTAAGGTCGGGTTACACTCTTAAAAATCACGCATCGGGGAGTTCTGGCCTGCCCAGACCAACGCGCCAGAGGCGGAATTTTTCCGGTCCGTGACAATTAAGCATATAAATTATATGTTCTTTTCTTACTCTCGGATACATTAATGCTCACACTGCAGTTCAGTTATATTCTTTTTCTTCAGAATTCAAACGCTTCCAGAAGTCCTCATGTTCACTAGATGAATGCAATTGTCGACACACTCCAGCAGCTTGACAGAGATTAGTATGATCCAAGAAAGAAAACACTTATAAAATTAAAATAGATCACTTGAATTGTTTGTTCATATAAAGAAATCTGAATCCTGAGTGAAAAATCCCATCTTGAAAAGCAAAATGTTTATCTGGGCAGCTTTAGCTTTTTATGGCCTAGCAGTGGAAGCTCCGCTTCTACTCCTTCTTCAGTGCCGCCATAATCGAAAAACAAAAAACCATTCAACGAAAGGTAGTCGGCAGATGATACAATGGGTATCGGCAGAAGGAAAGGAGAGTAGAAATGTTAAACTGCGACACTTACTTTTCATCTCCTTATTTAATTTGATGGGAAACCTTTTGTTCTCTAGGGACCTTTTGGATCATAAATCTGCTGATGGAAATGAATTCTATCGAACAAAATCAATAGCAACTGTAAACAAGGCCAAAAAAGAACCAAAATCTAACAACCTTAAATGTTCACTATTATACCTCAAACACGTCTGCAAATTTTGTTTGATATTAGCCGATCTTATTTAGCAATCACATGGGCCATTCTGATATTCACAATCAAACTAAGAGCTAACTAACTTACAGTCAAACCAGCTTGGACAAAATCAGCTGTATTGTCATGAAGCTTTGACAGCTTCCTCCCCTCCGGAATACGGTGATTTGCAAAGTAAGATTCCAATTCATCTTTAACTTGAAAAGGTTCCAGTTCTCCTCTAACTTCCTCTGGGATTTTAGACAGTTTTCTTGTTTTTTTTATTCATCAAAATCCACACACTGCATTACCATGGTACAGTACTCAGAAAACTGCTGAATATTGAATTTTGAGGCATGCCAAGAACAACAAAAATATGTCATGAAATACATAGCATTGTAACCTGGTAGCTTTTGCGAGAATTTGCCCCATATTGGCATCACGAAGAAATCAATGGTTTGCAAGACCACTCTTTTCAGATGCACTAGTAAACCAAATATCTATTTGAACTACATTGCCCCTGGAACAAAATACCAAAAATGATCATCCTTGAACAATATTTGTCCACAGAGTTGATATGGTGAATAACTGATAATGCAGGCAAGGAAAATATGCAAGAACTGGCTTACCAAGAAGGATATTGATCCATAATAACTTGCATCTTCGCAACAACCCATATTAGATTTCTTCTAGTCATTTCTGTAGTTGAAGCAAATCCATTACCCAGCAGCGCAACACCCCTAACATGGTTAGCAACTGTTTCCTGCAAATAATCAAAACGACGACATTAAAACCATATCTTAACTTGCATAACTAGTATTCCTATGAGGAAAATCAAAAACAGGACATATACATACCTGTAAATGATTTATCAATGCTCCTATAGTTGCCGTCCGATGAGGGCCTATCTCATACGATCTAATTGAGAAGTTTTGCCGAAAAACATAATAATCAGCTGAAAATTATGGTTCTGGACAGTATTCTTCTTCTGTTTTGAACTTAATGTCTGCCATATCTCTTAGAATCAACTAATCTATACTTGCTGAAACCATTTAGGGGAAATGAGTTTACAGATCTGAGAATAGGTGAGGGAGAAAAAGAGATCAATAAGAGAAGTAAATCAACTGATCTAGCTTTGATTAGTTCTTCTTGTTCGGAAAAAGTTGAGCTGGTTTTTAGGGTTTTGGTAGCGGCGGAGAAAGAGAGAGAAAGAAAAAGAAAAATGAAGGGGAAAAAAACATTTAGGGTTTTGAATAGAAATTTTGGACTGTGGATAAGGATAGTCATACGGATCATGGGATTTTTTTGGAGGGTACAAATTTTGTTTTGGATTCTCATACAGATTGAGACAAGTGTGTGATAAACATGTGCGGTTCACTTTGTGCTAAAACGAACTATTGCATTGAATTTTATTATCAACCTTCGGTACAAAAAATCCAAAGAATATATATAAATTAATTTGGATATTTTTATCGACGATAGGGTTCTGGTAAAGATTTCGATTTAGTGGAAAAGGTTATTAAGGATATAATATGAACAAAAAATCGGTAAGTTTAGGGTTCCAGTGAAGATTTCGACTTAGTGGAAAGGGTCATTAATTAAGGATAATATGACGAACATCGGTATATTTAGTGTTCTAGTGAATTTATGACTTAGGGAAAGAGGTTATTAAGGATAATAGGACAAACATCGGTAAACTTAGGCTTCCGATGAAGATGATGACTTAGAAAAAAAGGTCGTTAAATGGCAAGACGTGCTAGGATTTCCAGGCGGAGGGAAAAGAAAGTGTGGTGAAATCTGTGGTGGGAAGTATTGCGCCATTTCTTTTTTTCCTTATCCTATGGCGGCAAAGTTAAATTGTTCTGGATGTTTGGGTGGTAATCCGTATGATTTCATAAATCTGCATTTATATTCGTTGGATCAGATATTCTTGGCTTTCTATTGGCTAAATAAACAACTTAAGTATTATTGTTATGTGTTTTAGATTTAAAAAACAAAAAGAATGTTTGTCTGTAAGTTACTCTATTTTTGGTAAAATTGACGGATAACGGATAAAATTGAGTGAGACTGAGGGATATTCGGTAAAGTTGATGGCTGAAATTTAGTGGAGGCGAGTAAAATTAACGGAACAGGGAAAGATTGACGATATCTTATGAGATTAAGTGAAAGTAAATGAAATCAAGTGGCTGAAAATTGCATGAATTCGAATGAGATTGAATAATACTTGGAGAATTGGAGCCATATCAATGAAAATTTAGTGAATTTGAGTCAGGTCGAAGAATATTATGTGATTGGAGTGAGATCGAAAAAAAAAAGTGAATCTGAGTGAGACCGAGGAAAAATTGACAAAATTCAAGTGAGAGCGGTGAAAAACGAGTGACTTCGAATAAGGTCGAGTGAACCGATGAATATTGATGGAATTCAAGTGAGATCGAACAATATTAAGTGAATATGAGTGAGAACGATGAAAATGAGTAAATTCGAGTGAGATCGATGAAAAAATGAATGGGTTTGATTGATATTGAATAAAATTCAATGAATCCGAGTGAAATTGATGAAAATTGATATAATTTGAGTAAGATCGATCAAAATTGAGTGTATTCAACTGAGTTCGATAAAAAATTGAATGAACTCAAGTGAGGTTGATGAAACAATGAGTGAATTCTAGTGAGATGGAATAAAATTGACTGAATTCAAAATAGATCGAAGATTAATTAGTGAGATCGATGAAAAACAAGTGACTTCGACTGAGGTCGAGTGAAACTGATGAATATTAAGTGAACTCAAGTGAGATCGAAGAATATTAAGTGAATATGAGGAGAAAACTTATATTGAGTATGAATCTTCAACGAAACCCTAAATGTACATATATTGGTCATATTCTGTTTATTGACCTAGTCGATTGAGGAGAAAACTTTAGTCGAACCCTAAATGTACGTGTATTTGTCATATTTTGCTTGATGACCTAGTCGATTGAGTATGAATCTTCAACGAAACCCTAAATGTACCGTTGTTGTTCATATTATTCTTAATGACTTAGTCGATTGAGTGAGAATCTTTTCTGGAACCCTAAATGGACTATTGTTTCATACTTTTCTTAATGACCTAGTCGATTGAGTCAAAATCTTCATCGAAACCCTAAATGTACTTATGTTAGTCATATTCAACTTAATGACCTAGTAGATTGATCTAAGTTTATATTCCTCGAATTTTTTAGTTAATATCATTGTATGTCATTTGGGACCGACCTAAGGTTGAAAAATAAAATTACTGGATATGTTAAAATTATTATCCAACTCCATAGTTCGTTGGTCTAAATAATTATATATTTATACATCTACATAATTCATTAGTCTCTAAAGTTCATTTGATATCATTGGATACGCAATACAAAAAAGATTCAGCTGACTCTAAGTTTCATACAATTGCATTTGATGGAATTAGGTAGATAATCAGTCAAGGTAAATAAAGTAAAACTAATTAACTAAAATTGGATTTAATCTGTGGATAATTAGTCAAGGTAAACGTGATCTAATCTCACCAACAATATGTCTTTGTAATGATTTTAATTGCAGATCATTATAATTATAGAATCTTAATTATAAGTTAATTAAGATGTTTTGGTTACTTTTAATCTCAATTAAAAGTGGATAATTATAATTATATAATCTTAATCAGAAGTTGCTATTTATAATTATAGAATCTTAATTAGTAAACTTGTTCATATCGTTTGTTATCAGTTCATTCTCATAAAGTTGTTCATATTGTTCTCGATGACCTCTTCCCGGTACCTTAATCCTAAACCCACCGATGTTCCTCACATTATCCCTAATAACCTCTTCCCCTATGTCGGAATCTTCACTGGTACCCTAACCCTACCGATGTTTATCATATTATCCTTGATGACCTATTCCCCTCACCGGAATCCTAAACCTGTCGATGTTCGTCATATTATCCTTAAGAACCTTTTTTATAAGTTATAATCTTATCGGAACCTTTATCCTACCGATGTTCGTCCTATTATACTTAATGACCTGTTTCCCTAAGTCATAAATTCACTAGAATCCTAAACCTACCGATGTTTGTCATATTATCCTTAATTAATAACCTCTTTCACTAAGTTAGAATCTTCACCGGAACCCTAAACCTACCGATATTGTTCATATTATGTCTTTAATGACCTTTTCTACTAAGTCGAAATCTTTACCAGAGCTGTATCGTCGATAACAATATCCAAATTAATTTATATATATATTCCTTAGATTTTTTCATACCGAAGTTTGATAATATGAGAAATTGATAAGTATATCCCATCAATACGAGGAATCCCCACCGGATCTCTAAATATATCACTTCTTGTCATATTATGCTTCAAAATAAGTCAGAATCTTCACCGGAACTCCAAAGATACCACTTCTTGTCATATTCTGCTTTAAAATAAGTCAGAGTCCTCACCAGAACTCTAAAGATACCACGTTTTGTCACTGGAACTCCAAACCTACGGATGTTCGTCATATTATCCTAAATGACCTATTCGTCTAAGTCGAAATCTTAACTGGAACCCTAAACCTACCGATGCTCGTCATAATATCCTTGATGACCACTTATCCTAAGTCGGAATCTCCATCGGAACCCTAAATCTACCATCACTGGACTTAAAAACTTTGTCTAATCAAAAGTCAAGGACAATTCTTTTTTTTTTTATTTCTCTGGTTCATTCTCATATATTAATATTTATGTATAATTGCTTCCTAAGATATCGCACGGGGTATGTTATAAACCTCGATTCCTTCTGTAACAAAAGATATATTGAAATACAATGAAACTTCAAGTTAACAGTCTGAACATATATCTGGTGCTACATCTTCTCTAAATGCAACGACCCGTAAACAGTATCTGAGTTTTCCCCGACGGTCATGTTATGGTAACCGTCTAGAGGAATTGTGTTTTTCTTTCTGAATGTATTTGAGAGAGATGAGAGTAAGAGATTGAGGTTGGTTACATATCTACTGTTGGCACTGTAATTACTTCTTGAACAGAACTTCTGAGCTAAAAAACATGGATTAGGTTCCTGATCTTCTGCACTTACTGTTCAAAAATCATGGTAAGATATGAGCATCAAAATGAAGATAATGAGTTTTCTAGAGAACCCGATTGCTTGTTAGTTTATGAGATGAGAACTCAAATTTTGTATATGTTTGGTGTGTGAACTGGAAATTTGCATGTGTGTGATCTGTGAATTGAAATTTGCATATCGTTGTTTCGGTCTAGCTAGGCGGCTGTTTGCAAATAGCATTAAAAATTTAAAGATAGTGATTACTCTTGGAAAACCGAGTCCACCTATCATTGCAAGATAAGAGCATCAATATAAAGACAATGAGTTTACTAGAGACCCCCGTTTCTTGTTAGTTTATGCTATGAGAACCCAAAATTTGTATATGTGTGGCGTGTGAATTGAGAATTTGCATGTGTGCTGGGGGCATTTGTTTATTCGGTCCAGCTCGGAGGCTGTTTGCAAATTGCATTAAACATTTAAAGAACGAGCTATCATAACTATATCTTTTTTGTTTTGATCTAGCAATGTCTTGATGTGCATCCCCACCATCTTCTGTTTTCTTCCACTTGACAAACAAACCACTTGATAAGAGCTAGCGATGGATAAGATAATCGCCCTCTTGCAGCTTAACATGTTTGCATTAGTGATATTATATCATAAACAATAACGTGTTATGGCTTTTTCTTTGCAAGAGGAAGCCCTCTTATAGTCTTATCTTACTTTAACCATAAAGACCAGGAGACAGCAGCTGGTATAAGAGCCCACACCAACTTTGAAAAGCCTTGGAAGTTGCAGAATTGTCTCGGAGAATAACTCTGCACCAGTCTTTTGAAGGCAAATTTAGTCAACAGCCATATGATTGTAGAGAAAGGACGAGGAAGAAGAAGATCGCTTGTGGTTAATTTCCTCTTCTACTTTACAGAAACAACATGTGTTTATGTATGATTAAAAAGGTAATGACCGCAGCCGCCAATAGTCACTCAGTAGTCAATACACATTCATATACATAGCGTAAGATGTTCTTTTGAGTTCATATCACAAGAAACAGAAGAAACGATGGCTGTCTTTCGTAAACTCACTTTCTTCATTTTGATGTTCATTTTTTGCCATGACCAGATAAGAATTGCACAGGCTCAGGAACCTACTCCATTTTATTTAGCATATAACCTTTGTTCAAGAAGTAATTACAGTGCAAAAAGTACATACAAAACCAACTTCAATCTTTTATTCTCTACTCTCTCAACTACATTAACAAACTACAATACAATCCATCGAAATGGTTATCGTAACATTACAATCGGAAAAACCCCAGATACTGTTTACAGATCATTGCACTGCCGAGAGGATGTCAAGCTAGCTATATGTTCAGCTTGTGCTCAGCATGCGACTGAAGAAGTTCTGAAAGATTCGATGTGTCCAAATTCAAAAAAAGCTATATGTTTACAATGGATGTGTTCTAAGGTAAGATAAGTATTACTTCTCAATTATGAAAGAAAAACCAGCTGTTCCACTTACTAATCAAAATAATGTCCAAACCCAGCCACATATCTGACCTTAGTAACTGTATTATTAGATGGCTTAGTGATTGAAGCTGTCACTAATACTTTGTAAAACCTCTTATCCTAGAACAGCTTATCCTATAGTGTCTGACTTAGGTTAGTTGGTAGGCTAGTGACTCCCACAAGCGGTTAGGAAGGTGGGTTTAGTTAGGAATTCGTGGGAGGAATCCAAGTAAGACTAGGAAGATTAATTAGAAATCTCGAGTAGTTAGGGTTATATTCAGTTTATTTGGGAGAGAAAAGTAATTGTTAAGGGAGATAGTCGGAAACAATACCTGTAGGGAGATTTTGTTAGCAAATTCCAGGAGAATTGAGGAGAAGAAGAGAGGCAGACTTAGGAATCAGACTGAAACCTGTAGGAGAATCGTGGTAGCAAAAAATCAAGTAGGTTTTATATCTTTTATACTCATTGCAAATTGACTTAACAAATCTAAATCATCTTAGGGAGCTACAGAGAATCAGGGTTCAGAGTAAGTTTAATTTATATTTCTTTTCTGATTTTCTTTATAAGCATGACTTGAGTAATGGAGGTGATGATACTACAGTCTGGGAATAACCACAACTGTTAGTTTTCTTCTTGACATGAGTAGTTGCGCCTGTGCACAAGGTTTCTACTTGGTGGGTGTTGTCAAGTTAGT
The DNA here is from genome assembly GCA_023531435.1 of Papaver californicum. Lineage (NCBI taxonomy): Eukaryota > Viridiplantae > Streptophyta > Magnoliopsida > Ranunculales > Papaveraceae > Papaver > Papaver californicum. The sequence continues at coordinate 470,595 of JAJJMC010013614.1, forward strand.
TGTGCTATGAAGTATGCAGGACTCCTAGCTATCTTGTTAGTTTCCTACTGATAGGAGTTGCTACTTACACTCAAACATACTGAATACCAAGTCTGTAGAACTGTGACTGATTATTGTTTGTTATTAGTGAAAACGGTCATCCTGTAATGTGTACATCTCTTTATTAAACCGTTAGATTATTATGAAATTTGAATATATTTTGTTAATCTGAGTTATAAAGCTACTTTAAGAGTTTCATGAGGATCAGGTTCAATTTACTACTGCAAAGATTGAATAAACTGAGACTGCAATGTGCTGAATTCAAACTCTGGACACTCAACTGTTTGTGTGGTTTCTCAATATCCGTATATCGGATTGAGCTGAAATTTTAGTCTGATGTTTGAATACATGTAGGTAACCTATTGTAGAAATTTCATGAAGTTCTGAGCATTTTAAGTACCTCAAATCATAAGAGAATCGTGACTGAATCCTGTGTGATGCTGAAAACAGTCATGTTGTAATGTGTATAATTCTGTAATAAACCGTTGGATATGAGTAACCCATTTTTCTTATGATTCAGCTGTATAAATTTCAATACAAATGGATCATGGGAAGTACCCCAAAACCCCTTGCATTGTTGACTGCGTCTGCAGATTTGCACCACCGATAGTTTTAAGGAATGGCTTGTATCTCAGAATCCAGCCGTTAGATTGTCCTGTAAGTGACAAGTCTGTAGAGTCACCTGTAAGTGACAGTTAGTATGCCTGTAAGGTTCTGTCACAACTTATATGTGTGAGGATCTGTAGTGATTACTGTTAGTGACAATTATATGTTGTTGCTTTTTACGGTATGCGACAGTTAGCATAATATTATTGATTTGAGTAGGAACAATTGTGTTAGACTGTGACAGAGTTCAGTAGACTCCTGTACATACTCACCTGGTATAGATGATGCAGTTTTGAGTTTAAAAGTTAGTCAACAAGATATCACTGGGGAGTAATAGCGGTTGTTGTGCTTGTATTTCAACTGTTTGAGACTCGTAGTTGGCTCGACTCCCAGATGTTGTTGGGCGATGACCGAGGGGTCGGCTAGAAGATATGGATATATTATCTTGAATGGGATCGACAACACTTATTTCTGACGCACGGTCGGGATTTAAGTGGACTACGCAAGAGTCGATACGTGTCATAGTACGGTTAGAGATTGAAATTATAGAGAGGGAATGTCGATTAATTCCGTGGGTGGGAAATCTGTTTTATTACTACTTGTTAACCTCTATTTTTGGTGTCTCCGTGTCTTATGCATAGTATGATGTTCTGTAATTATTTTTAGTCGTCGAATCTATTATTTTACCAAGAGATACTCATATAAACCATTTTCGTATTTTGTCGATATTTCAAGGATTTGGGGTTTGCTAGGTTATTTGTAAGGTTTATAAGGGTGCGAAAGCCTACTTTAAGTTGGGGTCTGACCCAACTTACTATTATTTTTCAGGGAACGGTGGCCGTGGAGCAACCTAACTAGTAGAACGACTTTTTGTTCCGAAAAGCTACATCATCTTTGTCTTCAAGGTGCTTAAACAGCCAAATATTTTTATAGTTTATTTTTAAGTGTAGACTTCTTTATTTTAAGTAAGATTCTTATTGTTTAACTTATATAACCGACCTGCATGTCGAAGATAGACTTTTGTTTTAAAGATCTTTTATAACTCTCGTCATTTTTAAATAAAACTTTTTTTAAAACCTATTATTTTCAAGAGCCCCACACGATAGCCGGATCTCCATTTGTTGGCTTGAAGGTTTAAGTGTATAAAGTGTTCCATGAGTATGCCACACTTCTATTTTAGGACGACCGACTTAGAATTATGAGGTTGGGCGTTATATACTTCCAGTAGTCCATCTTTATTTTCTACGGGAACAAAAAATTATACAAGAGTAAATACAGTTTATGGAATGGTTCAGTGTACGCCAGATTTAACACCGAGTATCTGTGCTACGTGTCTTAGATCAGCCATCCAACTAATACCTATATATTGTTATGGTAAGCGAGGGGCACGAGTTCTATATCCAAGTTGTACTTTCAGATACGAAATTTATCCTTTTTATGGACAATCTATTTATGCTACTACTCAATCATTACCTCCAGCTCCTCTATTACCTCCTTCCATTCTGCAGGCGCCATCGAATACAACTACTAGTAAGTATTCAAACACTATTCTGACGCTTTGCCTAAGGGTTTTACTTGACTCATTGGTTCATAACTGTACATGTAGCGAAAGAAAATAATTCAAAATCATGGAAACTTGCTGTTAGCATCTCCATTCCTTTGGGAATTGCAGTACTACTATCCTCCATTGCTGTTTGGTGGTTCTGTTTCCATAAGAAAGAGAAGATAAATGGTAAGTAGCAAAGTTCGATGTATACATGACTTATGACCTCTCTCTCAAACGTCTTTTGGTAAAAGTGTCATTGTGTTATGTTATAGCCCAAAATGGGAATCAAGATTTCCGAACTTCGGAATCATTACACTTCGACTTCGATATGATAAGTACTGCAATAGATAACTTCTCAGAGGCTAATAAACTTGGTGAAGGTGGATTTGGCCCTGTTTATAAGGTATATTACAAGATTTTATGCAGACACCATAAAACAGACGTATTTGGATTGGAAATGCGATACAGGATTATTGAGGAATTGCTCGAGGACTTCTGTATCTTCATGAGGATTCTCGACTTAAAATTATTCATAGAGATCTCAAAACTAGCAATATACTATTAGCACCAGATATGATTCCAAAAATTGCAGATTTTGGTATGGCTAGGCTCTTTCTGATAGATCAAACTCAAGCTAATACAAATACAATCGTCGGAACATAGTAAGTATACAAATACTTCAAATCATAAACAATTCATTCTTCGTAGCAATGTGGACAGAAAGAAACGTGTAGCATACAAACAAATGATGATATTCTTATTCCTTGCGTTTGATAAGACAGTGGTTATATGGCTCCAGAGTATGCATTTCAAGGACGATTCTCCGTAAAATCAGACGTTTTTAGTTTTGGAGTCTTAGTTCTTGAGATTCTTAGGGGAAAGAAAAACACCTCATTTTATGAATAGTTACTGGAGGTGCTCAAGATCTCTCAACTTATGTGAGTATTATTGCTATTTTTGCACACAACACGAATAAAAATAAAACTGAAAATAAAGACTTACTCTTGCGCAAATGAGAATCTATTGTTGCAGGCATGGAGACATTGGCAAAATGGATCAGCACTAGACCTGTTAGATGCAGTTTCAAAGAGAATTGTTCGAGAAGCGAAGTAATGAGATCTATCCACATTGCACTATTATGTGTTCAACACAGTATTGCCAATAGACCTACCATGACCTCAGTCATTTTAATGCTTAATAGTAACTCTGTAAGTCTCCCAATACCTACACCACCTGCTTATCTTGTGTCAAATCAAGCAGTTGAAGATCAGTGGAGTTTAAATGAAGATTCATTTACTGAATTATCTCCTCGATAGACGACATCTTCTCTTAATATAGCATTTGCATCTGATGTAATAAACTCGTTATTCTTTCAGGCATTCAGCAAATAGAATGGTAACAGCATTATTTCTTTGAGGCATTTCATCAAACACACTTTCATTACAAAATTTTCTGTCTATTTAACACTTTCTTAAGTAGATTCTCCCGCCCTGGAAATGGACTAGATGGCTTCTCCACCGCTGTCATTCGGTCATCATTATCTCGATCAAGCCGACGATGCTGATGTTGATCAATTCCTTTTTTCTTGTTTGCAACAAAATCTAATTTCACTTTGTGCAATTGCAGCCCTCTTTTCAATTTCTGTTTTTCTCTCCTTTCTTCTCTACTACCTCCACCAACATTACTACTATTATGACCCATCATTACTTCCCCTGCTTCAACCCCAGAAGACCCTTCGTTCTTCTCTCTAAAACCCTTTGAATCTTCATTAGAAATGTCCAATCTTTCAAACCCAGATGAAGGAGCAGATAAAGAAATTTTCCCAATACCTTTTCTGGGTATTCTTCCAGTTTTAGAAGTACCAAGCAACTCAAAATTGATCTTACTCCAACCAATCTTATCATCATTATCCCAACCAAATCTTTCACTAATCTCTAACAAATCAGAAACAGGGCTTTTAACATTTTTCCCTGATGAAATTTCATTCCCATTCAATAAAACCTCAGCTAATTCCCATTCAATTCGATCTTTATAAACAGGGTCTACTAATACTTGATCAGCTAGTTGTGCCCATTCTTCAAAATCTCTAGCTCTTAATGTTTTTGATACCCATTTTAAGTATTTAGATGGTAATGTTCCTAACATTCTTCCTTTGTGTTTCCCAAAATCTATGATTTTGTCTCTTGCTGGTATTGCTGAGATTGAAATGTTTCTTCTTGTTGATGATGAAGAAGGGACTGGATTGAATGAACAAAATAGGGTTTTAGATTGGGTGGAAAGAGTTATTGGTGGATTTGAGGAAGGAAGAAAGTAATGGAAGTTCAAGTGAGACATTGTTTTGAGTTGCACAGAGTGGGAGGGAGATAAGAAACTAACGGTGTAATTTAATTCTGAGATGGTTAGATTGATTTGTATAATAAGGCCAAAGCCTGGTCAGACCTTATTGAGAGACCAGGCTGGTCTAGAGTACAAGGGAGGACTAGGCTAGCCTCGATTTTTCGGATTGCTAAAGGCTGGCCTGGTTTAGCGTGGGTTGCTTCCACCTGCCAGGTTAGCATGCCTACATAGGCTTTGCAATACAGCAGGTTTTCCGCTCCCATGTCAACTAGTTCTCATCAGTTAAATTGATCATTCTAGCTGCCTTCCGTCACCGAAGATAATTTTATTAAATTCTATTAGTTCTACCCTCCTTTTCTTTTTCTTGTTTTCACATTCAAAAATTCCAGGCGTGCTATCCATATAAACAAAATAAAAACCGCTCGTTCACAAATAAATCCCAAAAAAACAGCCCCTATAAATCCTTAGAGGGTGGAACCCACTTTTTATGGATGAACGGTTTCTAAATTGTTTGATTGGACGGTAGTCTAGCACCGCCACTATTTCACGTAATACCACCAGAAATTATAATCCCAATTTTTCAAGTTTAATTTTGGGAATATTTTTTTATGAGGGTCTATATGACATCTCAATTTCATCTTGTGAATTAGCGTCAATAGTCATGTAAAGAGGGATCACATTCTTAACACGAACGTGGTACCGATATTATTTGCTTAACCAATCAAACAATAATGAAGTGTGCACAAAGTTTGATACTAGACCACATAAAAGTGATTATAAGACACTCCCTTATTAGGCTAATGGGATTACTGTTGAGCTTATCCATACTTGGAGTGACTTGATGAGGTATCATATTCGGCCCGTTCACAAAACACCCCCTCTACTCGTTATTTAACAATCTAGCTATCATATATGCACTATCGTTTCAAACATAGAAGGGTTGTCATAAGTCCTAATTAGCAATTCAGGATTTGGTAAACATACGGATCGACAAACGTACAAGTATTATTGGGATTTGTAAAAGTTAAAATTCCGATCAACAATTCATAATTCGACAATAATTTAGAACAACATACGTACATATATAATTCGATTTACTAATGTGAATTCGACATTAAAAATTCGATATATATTAATTTATAAAAGAATACTATTTGCAATAATGTTGGTGAGTATTCTTTGTTAAGGTTATTCCAAGCTCTTTTGACGAAAAATGAAGAGGATCATCATGTAAGACGCTATGGGAAAAGTGTGCTATTATTAATCGTGGACTAATTAACGGGTCAGTGACCTGTTTTTTTCTCTCTTTTTTTTTCTTAGGTTGTTGTTTTTGCTTTCACTTTAATTTTTTGATATTGATTGGGGTTTCTTAACCCTACTCCTTTTAAAAAGAGAAAAAAAAAAAAAAAAAACTATCAACCATGTAGCCATTAGAATTTAGGTCCTTATGAGACACCCTCATTAATTGTATACATATGTAAATATGCAAAAACTTATAAAACTGCAAATTTTAACATACAATATCACAATTAATTGTTAAAATCCCTTAAAAAAATAGGCTTAAAGTTGGAGTAGACATCTGAGAGACTCACCCCTCATGAGGAGGTCAAATGCTTCATTGATCTTTAAGAAGGGAAGCTCATGAGTTATAAACTCATCCAGTTTCACCACCTTGCAAGAAAGGAAAAATAAAATAAATGATAACATAAAAATATTATAATAAACAACCGAAACATAATTAAAAAAATTATATTATTATTAAATAAATAATATTTTACATACGATTATTTACTTAAATATCCCTATGTTTAAAAGAAAAATATAGTAATATAAGATTGAATCGTCAAATTCTATACTTAAAATGTTATTAAGGGACAAAAACATCTCCTTGCTTTTTAGTATATCAGACTTTCCAGTAGGCTAAATGTGTTATTTGTTTTATTTAAAATATGGTCCTTACGTATGATTTCAGAGGAAGATCCATTGACATTTTTAAATTAATAATGCTGGATTTATTAAATTCTTAAAGCCTAAACAAAAATTTAGCTACTACTATTTTTATAAAATGATTAATTTCTTCTATAGAACACTCTTTATAAAAAATTTATATATTTTCTAGACTTATAACATTAAAATTTTCCGGCTAAAAAACCAACCATTATAAGGTTCTAGTAGTGATTGGTTTTCTAAACCAGTAAGTAATGTGTCTTTTTTTAAAGCACGGATATTATATTTATGTGTTACACAGTGTGCCATTTATTCGTAAATGAGGAGATTATTCTTGAAGGAGAAAATTAGTTAATTTAATTATAATTTTGGGGAAATTATATAAGTCTTTGAATGGGGTAAAGAAAAGAGGAAGACCACATGTGTGCTAATTAATAAAGTCAGGAGCTCGATTTTCATCTGAGGCAATGAGCCTAGTTGGTATATTATTTAGATTTGGTAAGCAAGATTATCTTCTTTTTGGTCTTTTCAATAAGTTAAGAAAAATAAAAGAGTGCGAAATATATATTTTAAAGCCTTTAATAACAAAATATCAATGCAGATTACTTACCCCACTAATACAATCATCTGCAAACTTAGGCAATTGGGACTTTCCTTTAAAGTCTCCAAAGACAGACGCAACAATTTTCCGACCGTCAAACAATTCCATCGGATGGAGAGGCATCATGTTTGGCGTTGGATGAATTCCCAAAACTACTGTTAGACCCCAACCCTGGGCGCAAAACAACAACAAAAAAATATTGTGTTGGAATATTAGCTACGAGAGTTGGTTTCGGTGGCTTGTAAAATAAATTAACAGCAAAAGAACATCCTTTTTCCCAAAGGAAATTTTTTTTCATTACTATGGTAATTTTTTGGGTTACCGGATCCACCAGCTGGATTAATAACAAACGTGAAATTTGGTGCTCTCCTTCCAGTTTTTGATCTAGGACTTTGTAAGTTGTAAACTGCAGTAGAAAAGTACGTACATCATGTGTGGATAGAAAAGCTTCCCGTAGAACGTCTAGGTTGCCTGCACACTCGAAGCTGTAATCAACTCCTTTTCCTCCTGTCATATCTCTAATTATCTACACAACAAAAAAGCATAGTAATAGTAATTAGTAGTAACCATGTATATGCGGTAGGTCATTCATCGTTAAAATCTCAGATTAGGTAGAAGTTTCTTCTATAGTGGGCATCCATTCGAAGATGTGAAAACACTAAATTGTTCATGGTGATGTTGAAGATTTTGTCCCATACTCTTAACTTGTGTGCCTCTGTAACCTACCAACTGCCCAAATTGACAACAAAGGTGTCGTGTTGTGAATATTGATCGGCAAAGAAGGAAGATTTCGTGAGACTTTACTTGTGTCGATTATTTTGGGGTTTTTCTTTTTGATAAAAGAAATTATTGATCTCAATCAACGAAAAGAAAAGAGAAATAACTTAAAGGAGTATCGAATAATAGAAAGAACAAAAGAGCACCCACGACGAAAAGAAAACATGCCCCTTAAGCTAATGACTACTAAACACAAAAAAGATGACAAAAACAGAAAAAAAAAACTGACCAAGACTACTACTAACCCCCTAAAACAGCCTCAACTTGGACTAACAAGGGGTCACACAAAAGAAAAATCCAATTAAAATAAAGTTGGTTTGGATCTTTTGCTTAATATTATCTTATTCAAAAAAATTCTGGTTTTATACCTCTTTCTGTTTCTGTTTATATTTTACTTTAACAATAAATTCTTTAGCTAAAATGAAAAAGAAAGCACTTTTCATACCTCATGAACAGGTTTGTTGAGGTCCGTAGGGTTGATAAAATCGGTTACACCCATTGATACACCTGTTGATAATCATACTAGCTACTCGATTATACAATTTAATATATACAACAGCAACAAAAAAAAAAACAAAGACCGGAGCACTTGAGTTAGTAATTAAGCTAATATTTTTTCTTGGGTTGCTTATGGATACGCACCTTTGATGAACTTGGACGGATTAGTATCAACACCAATGATTCGAGAAGCTCCTCTGGATCGTGCTCCTTCGGCAACCTAATTTAAATCCTCAAAATTTCATGAGCAGTGACTTACATCAAGTTTTTTTTTTAATCTGACTGGATTTATTTAACTAATCTAGATCTAAATCAAGGTATTAGTTTTTTAAGTCAAATTTGATTCATCTGATTCAAAAATATATTATTCAGTGGTTTAGTTCGATAAGTTAAAGGATTTTTTATACATGATTCAAATAGATCCGAGTCAAAGGTTTGATCAGATTTGGATAGGAAGTCAGATCTAATTTAAAATTAAAAATAAACGATCTAATATCTAATTCGGATCGAGTTAGATTTAGACACTAAATCATCAAAAAACAAACATCTTGTTAGTTATTAAACACTAACTACGGCTAGCCCAATAAGTTAAAAAAACTGACATTATTTATTGGGGTCAGTATATCGGGGCTCCACTAGAATTTAAGGATCTCACTAAAACCTCTTATATTTCCAAACTTCAAAAATAAAAAAGGTTGCACTATGGATAACGTGGGTGCACAAGACCAATTATGTGATGATGGTTAGGAGGTCAAAGAATCGCAAAGCTGCTTGAATTACGTTTACAATACGCACACCACGGTACAACCTATATCAGGGCATTGTCTGCTTGGTCCCAGATCTGGCCCTGGTCACGAGAATGCTCATTTATGGCAAACACAAATGTATGAAGCTTCTAACTACCACTTATTCAAGCTGTCTCTGAAATGATTATACCTTTAGATGTCATAAAGGTAGAGGTCATTGACACACAAATGGATCCCTGTTAACCTCAAAGGGAGGGATCAAGGGTTTAAAATGTGTCACTTAACGAGGGAAGATTTTTGGGATAAGAATAGGGGAAGCCTAGCACTGTCACCTTTATCTACTCTTGTTATATATATATATATATATAGTTTAAAGTATCTGGCCATTTCTGTATCAACAGTTGAGATGAAAATACTTACGGCAAGTCCAACAGAACCCAATCCAAAGATGGCCAAAGATGACCCTTCTTTCACATCTGCTGTGTTCCATGCGGCCCCGACCCCTTCAAGCAATTGATTAAGAATAACTATTAATTTGCACACTTAAAAGATCAGAAAGTATAAAAATTCCGCATCTAAACCAATTGGGGCTAGTCCAGTTAATCACAGCCTAACTCTCAAGCTTGAGTTCAGCGGATCGAGTATCCATTCTATAGTTATCGTATTACCTTCGTTTCAGCAAAAGTGTCAATATCACTTTTGCTGAAACGGAAGGAGTATTAGAAATTTGTTATTTTGCAACACTAGAATGAGATTGACCCATCCCTTAACCAACCCATGACACTATGACCCACCTCATAACTCCATGCTTCTTACGGTGGGATAAACATAACTTACTGTTACCTCTTAATCACCCAAAATACAAGGGGGCAAGTTTTTTACCTGTAGAAACGCCACAGCTGAGTAAAGTCATCATCTTAAGAGGAGCATCTGAATCGATCTTAACAAGACAAGCCGAGTCAATAACACTGTATTCGCTAAATGTTGAAGTGTTAAGAAAATGATAAATCGATTGTGACCCATCCCGAGTTGTAAACCTTGTTTTTCCGTCGCTAAGCATAACACTTTTGAATGGATTCACTCGGAATTTCTCGCACAGATTAGTCTTCTCTGATTTACAGTAAACACATTGTTGACATTCGCCATTAAGGATTGGTACTACTTTATCTCCTTCTTGCATATCGTCAACTCCTTCTCCAACACTCTCAACGATCCTGTAAGTAAAACAGACATCTTTCAACATTCATAATAAAACCTTGCGGATTTTATTTAAGAATTAGGACCGTGTTTATTAATTACTAACCCAACTGCTTCATGGCCAAGTATGCGAGGGTAGATTCGTTGGGCTTCACTCTTCAATCATATAAAGAAGCAGCAGTAATTAAATTAGAGTCTCCAAGTCTTACTGCAATGAAAACGAAGGATCTAGCGGACGGTCTAACAGGGTCGAACTGTAAGTATGTAAATTAGGGGGTTATAATTACGTACCTCTCCTTTCCAAGCACTTAGATCAGTGTGACAGATAGAAGTATATAGAATTTTAATACGAACTTCGAATTTCTGAGGAAGATGAACTTGAATTTCTTCTATTACAAATGGTTGCTTAGGTCCCCATACGACAGCAGCTTCATACATAAACAGCAACACAAGATCAATAAGTTTAAGATTATTTTTAGGATAAGTTAAAGAAAGAGAGACATGGAGTAGCTAGAGAGTTAAGTTGTTACCTTTGCAAGTGATCACCTTTCCTCTTGTTTCAGTTGGATCGAAGGAGCCATTGTTGTTGCCTTCTAAGCTACCCATACCTCACTCTATCTCTCTCTGTGTCGCTCTGAACTTCTCTCCACAATTGATTTGGTTTTCTGTTATTGTATGATTATATATGCGCTTTGTTTATTCTATATAAAGGAAAGCGTGAGTTGACGAAGGAATATTCAGCAGAAATATGATAATCATATATATCATATCTAGTCTACATTGAAGAAAAAATATTTTGACATTGACTCTCATATTTTTAGTCATATTGTTACCAGATTGTACACGTATAATTCTAATAACTATGTATTATTGTTTTTTATCTGATATAATATTTAATATAAATATTCATATACACATATCAATATAGGTGTGAGAAAACTTTCGGTTAAAAACTTAACAGAGTTCTAGTTTTTTTAGTGTAGATATGAAAATTGAAAGTCAAAGAGTCAATCAAAAGAAATAATTATTTATGAAGGTATCGCTCACTAAAAAAGGTTTAGGAGAGCGTTAATTATGGAGAATGGGCAAATAATTGACTGACCAAGACTTAACTAGATCATTGATACCTATTCTTGTGGCCTTGCTAGAAATATAGTATTGAATATCTTACAGGGTCTGTCAGGGTGGAAGATTTTGGCGCAGATTTTAGGCTTAAGAAATTGTCACAACACGTGCTTCTCTTGCTCTATTAATTTGGAGAAGAGAAATTTTAGTAAAAATCCTATCAGGAAAGAGGAATCAAGAGGAAAGGAAATGGAATCGACGAGACGGGACATTTTCCTTTCTTATTGAAATGAGAGAGAATGATAAGAAGTGGATGAGTACTTGGAAACCAATTCAATGGTCTGTAGAAGGAACGAGCATTAAAGTGAAGAGGTGGAGACACAAACTTAGAAGTAGGAGAAGTTTTCAGTGACGAAGAAGAGGAGGAGGCAGAAGTTAACGGTAAGGAAAATGCTTTAGTTCCTGTTGGGTTTGGTTACAGAGATGGAGAGTCGACCCAGCAGTTTGATTCCACTGTAAGGTTTGGTGACAGCGAATGAGAGTCCACCCTACAAGTGGGATCCAAAAGCAGAAGCCATGATAATATAGAGGAAGTGGTGGAAGAACCTTAAGCTCTAACAACACTACATGAGAAACCATTATTGCAAACTAACAATGGGAAAGTCATGTTTGATCTCAATAACTTACACCCTGACTCAAGGAAGAATGTGGACACCATTTTCAATACTGTGGAGATGCTAATGGAAGTAAGCAGAGACCTATGAGCTCTACACAATGGGAAAACTCAACAAGTCCAACAAATTTTTGCTGAAATAGTGGCAAGGCACCAAACGAATTTGGTCAATTCTAAAAAACAAGGAATTTGGTCAATTCTAAAGAACAAGATTTTGTTGACGAAATCTTCTCAGCCAATACTTTATGTCAGAAATTTGTGAACCGAAATGACATATTTGAGTGTCTACTCTCCATGTCAAGTAGATGATATAAAAGAATTATGGGAGAAGTTAGAGAGTATTATTGGTTGGACCTTAGATGCTTGGCGGCAGGGGATTTTAATGCGGTTAGAAGGAATTGGGAGAGGAACAAACCAGGTGGATCCAAGCTTGGGAGAAAAATCTTTAATGAATTTATGTCCATCCATGATCTCATTGACTTACCAGTGGGAGGAGGCTTATTCACTTGGTCAAGTATGCAGGTGGATCCAATTCTTTGCAGATTGGACATAATTATTGTTTCCCATGCATTTCAAGACAAATACCCAAATGTAGCGCAAATCCTTGATGTCAAGAAACTCTTCTGAGCAATACTTCTAACTATAGGTAATATTTCAAGACATAACCCACCTTTCAGAATTGAAATATTTTGGCTTTCGAATCCAACCTTCTTAAGTAACATAGAGATTCGGTGGAATGCCATGTTATATTCTAGATCCCCAAGTTTCATTTCAGCAAAAAAGTTGCAAAATCTAAAGTTCCTCCTAGAAAGATAGTTTAAGGAGTAGTATGGGCAGAGAGAATAAAAAGAAGGTTAATTAGACTTTGGTACTCAGGTTTTGACCAGGTTTAGTGTTTGGTCTAGCATTTAGTGTTTGGTACCTGAACTGGATGTTGACCCGAATTGACTCAGTTAAGTGTAATTTTAATTAATTTTACCATATAAATATTTATACATTTACTATTATACCCTTCACTTGGATTAAATTACCCTTATTGTCACACATTTTTCACACGCTTCATATCTTCCATTTTACAGCTTCCTTTTCTTCATTAACATCACCAAATCCACCACCCGTGTAACTCGACCATCATTACCCTCTCTTCTGACCATAAATCATTGTCAAATCTACCCAAGTTGGAACCCGCGACATCATCTCAACTAATCACCACCATTAGTAATCCTTCTCTGTAATCAGGCCATTATCTTTAGTCCTTCCCTGCAACATAACATTCATCTAAATCACTCTTCTTTCAATTGCTTCTACCAGCTCACTGCAACAACTGCAACCTTTCCTGTAACATCTCAATTCATGCCTAATTGCAACTGCCATGCCACTAAATCCATCACCTACATCGCCAATTTCTCTTATGCAATGTCATACATTCACAATCACAAACTGAATCATTCAATTAACAACAGTTCAAGCCTCCACCATTTGCAATGTCTGTCTTCTTTTCTTCCTTTGTTACAGCTCAAAATCACCATCTAGTTGTCTTGTTTTGTTACAACTCATCATTAACAACTCAAATCTAGCCACTGCCTATCTCGAATTGCAGACCCAAGTACTCATTCCAATTCTCTCATTCATATCAACTGCAACAACAAATCCCCTTTCCTCTCTGAAAATTTACCGAACCCTAATTTCACCATTTTCTTTCACTACCATTGATCTCATCTCACCTGTACCATCACCTTTTATCTCATATTCAATCTATAACACCCACAGTTTCGAACCCAACATCAATTTCTTCTACCAAGAACCAATTGCAGACTCGAACCAGGAAAACCCCAATTTCTTCTCAAACCCTAATTTCATTCATCACCAACAACACCAATACCACCTTCTAGTTCCATGTGTCTTTTTTGCCTCCTTCGAACCCATCTCTTGAGAATCTGATGTTAATCCATCATTACCTTTCACTATTTCTTCGATTTGAGATTGAGATCAACTGCATCAATAATTTCTCGATGATTCTTCTCTTTCAATTCCATGAAACCCCAAAATCAGAAACTCATTTAAGCAATCTTCACTTTCTTCTATATCTCTCTAATTTCTTGTCTTGAAACCCTAAACTGGAACCACCACCTCCATCTCAATTTCTCTATCTTGAATTCGAAACTTGTGGCTCACAGACTTCATTATCTCTTCTTCACCATCAATCTCTGCCAGCAACAACACACATTTATACTTCTTTCTTCTCACTGCTAACAGAAACAACATCAATCTTCTCGGCTGTTCTTGGTCGTAACCTACCAAAACCCATCTAGTTTGTCGGCGTTGTAGTGGTGAAGGAATGACCTAAAGAACAAGAGAGAAACGAGAGAGAAAATGACTCTTCACTTAACCTAGCTTTTTAGGTTATACCCTAGAAACAGATTAAGACACCCCTCACTTGGGTGTAGCAATTGTACGTGAGATGACATTTTTGCACTTTAGGGGTACAATTGTAACTAGATAGTATTTATTCTATAAAATTAATTAAACTCATGTCAATAACAGTCAATAGTAGTCAACCATCAGTCTAGGTACCAAACACTAACGTTGGACAAATGTTAGACCAAACACTAAACCTGGTCAAAACCTGAGTACCAAAGTCAAATTAACCTTAAAAAGAAAGAACTTATTCCAAGCATCGATGCAGTAAATCTAAAGGAGGAAGAGTGTAAGTCGGAGATCTCGACTTTGAATACAGGGCTCATTTGAAAGTTGAACTCAAGAGAATAAGATTTGAAGACCATATAAAATGGATAACAAGAGATAAAACTAAGAATCTGAGAGAAGGGGAATATTATACAAGATACTTGCATCAATTGCACAAACTAGTAATCAATGGAAATGACAATTTCAATCAAATGGACAAGAAGGAATTTTCATATTACTTTGCTAAATTATTCACTGAAAAACATGAGTGGATATCTCAATTTGACACTAGAGACTTCTTTAAAATTGTTTGGGCAAAAACGTATCCATCTTCACTTGCAAACAATCTTGATGATATTGGTGATTGATCTCCTCTTCCTGGAAATTAAGATAGGAAGAACCTGCAAAACACAAAAAATAGGCTATGATGCTAAGTCAGTTATTGTTTTCTTTAAGAGTTTTTAGGGTTAGATACGATACCTTTTAGGGTTTATGTCCTCTATATTTATTGAGTTGTGCAGAATTGTGTTCCAAGTAATCTGGACTGTTCCAGAACATTCTTTCGGGGTTTTGGAAGTAGGTCAGCGGGTGTGGACCCGTGGAAATAGACTTTTTTTATTGGTGTCAAAATATATGGGTATACACAAAAATCTCAGATGAAGAGCAGGCGTGGCTAGAAAGACCAATGTAGGAGGAAGAAGTTTAGAACACCATCAAGAGTTGTGGTAAGAATAAATCTCCTGGGCCGGATGGTTACCCTCTAGAATTCTTCAAGGTTGCATGGCTATTAATCAAGAATGACATAATGTCTGACGGACCGGGAAATCCCGCCTGTGGCGTTGTATGCTGGGCAAGCCGGAACTCCCGACGTGCCACTCGAAATGACGGTAACCTGGCCATAAAACTTCACTTCTCGCTAGGAAATGTAGGTCGATTTGCCTCTCCAAGCATGCTTTGTAAGCATGATACTCGAAACGTAGTTTCCTTAACATTCTAACTCACCCTTTTTCTGCAAAGAGTACAAGGCCATTCAATCCAATGGTGAATCCCTTTGGAAAGCATCACATACTTAGAAGCATTGTCCAGGCCTAACTCATGCCTTGGACTAGCACCTAGGCCATTTTAAACCTTTTTTTTTATTATTATTTTCCAACTCTGCTTCAATGTAGCGCTGGGTGCATGAAAAGCTCTAGCTCTTGCTAAGAGTGCAGCAACCAGGCATATTCCGTTCATACCATACAACTTGATAGGAAGTATGAACATCCATCAAATGGAATGCAACTACCTCATCAAGTGTGGTAACAATCATCTCTTGCCTCGCACTGCCGAGCCAGATAATATGAGTTACCAAAATGTCGCAATAATCTCCAAATTTGATGATATGAGCGACAAAATGCTGCACCTTAATGCATTGCATTGCGGCTGCCTACGTACCCAACCCGTACCTTGAAGGGATCAAGCATGACCGTAATTCATCCGAAAAGGGACAGGCAACATAATCCTATTAAGGAAAAGCCAACATCGATTCCAACTTCGTTGCAAGGCCAAAGGCCAAGCTAAGCCTAGTTCGCATAGGCTATGGGACTTTCGCAAAGTATGCACTGGTCGTGCATAACTATCGCTACTTAGTATGCATAATGCATATTCGAGTACGCAACATGGATTAATGATTTTTTCGCATAATTCATGCTCTATCGATTAAGCTACAAGCATATTGACGCTTATGCATCAAGTATGCACCAACGTATAGGCCACATCGCATATATGTGCATTACCGCTCATGCACATTCAACCAAAGATCCCTCCCTATATATGTCTTAATCACATTTCTATATGTTTGGAAAAGAAGGGTAAGGGACATCCATCGACTGCACTTGAGGCAAATTCGCTTTCTGGTTAGCATAGTTAAGCCGATTCCGCTTTCTGGTTAGCATAGCTAGGAAAATCCACTTTCTAGTTAGCATAGCTAGGAAAATCCGCTTTTTGGTTAGCATAACTAGGAAATTTCGCTTTCTAGTTATCATAGCTAGACAAATCCGCTTTCTGGTTAGCATAGCTAAGGAAAATCCGCTTTGTAGTTAGCATAGATAAGGAAGATCCGCTTTCTCATTAGCATAGCTAGGCAAATCTGCTTTTTAGTTAGCATAGTTAACCATTATCGTTTTCCAACCAACACCTCCTCCTTATATATGTTTTGTTCGCATTTCCACAAGTAAATAAAAGAAGGGGAAGGGACATTCATCTACTGCACTTTAGGAAAATTCGCCAACTGGTTAGCATAGCTAAGGAAAATCCGCCAACTGGTTAGCATAGCTAGGAAAATCTGCCAACTGGTTAGCATGGCTACGCAAATCCGCCAACTGGTTAGCACGGCTAGGCAAATCCGCCAACTGGTTAGCATAGCTAAGGAAAATCCGTTTTCTAGTTAGCATATCTAGGCAAATCCGCTTTCTAGTTAGCATAGCTAAGCATCATCATTTTCCAACCAACACATTCTCCCTATATAAGTTTTATTCGTATTTCCACAAGTAAATAAAAGAAGGGGAAAAGGCATTCATCTACTGCACTTTAGGCAAATCCGCTAATTGGTTAGCATAGCTAAGGAAAATCCGCCAACTGGTTATCATAGCTAAGGAAAATCCGCCAACTGGTTAGCATAGCTAGGCAAATCCGACAATTGGTTAACATGGCTAAGGCAAATCCGCCAACTGGTTAACATAGCTAGACAAATTCGCCAACTAGTTAGCATGGCTAAGACAAATCCGCCAACTAGTTAGCATGACTAGGCAAAATGTTCCCTCCCTATGTATGTCTTAATCACATTTCCACATATTTGGAAAAAGAAAGTTAGGGACATTCATTGACTGCACTTTGGGCTAAAATGACTATTTTTCCCTTTCTCAAAACTTCATTAACATGACTTTTCACTTTAATTAAAAATGACCGTTTTGCCCATAATGTGTAAAATTACTATTTTACCATTGACTGACCATTTTACCCCTAGTGTGTAAAAGTAAAATTTTACCACTGAATGACCATTTTTCCCCTGGTGTGTAAAATTATTATTTTACCCCTGAATGACCATTTTGCGCATGGTGTGTAAAATTACTATTTTTCCCCTGAATGACCATTTTTCTCATGGTGTGTAAAATTACTATTTTACTCTTGAATGACCGTTTTGGCCCTGATGTGTAGAATCACTGTTTTACCCTTTTATCAAAAATGTGGGTGTTACATAATGGTTGTCATTACGGAGTTTTATGAGGAAGAGAAAATGGACTGGAGCCTCAATTGTTCTTTCATAAGCCTAATTCCTAAGAGAGATGGGTCCAGCAAACCACAACATTTAGATCCATGGGTAGTATGTACAAAGTGGTGTCGAAAATTCTGGCAGAGAGATTCAAAAAAGGATTAGCAAAGCATATTTCAAAACATCAGGGCGGATTCATCTAAGGGAAACAAATTCAAGATGGCATCCTTATAGCAAGAGAATTTAATTATGTAAGATTGAAGGGAGCTGGTTTTTGGAAAAAATGGAGGAATTGGGTTCTTTGGTGTTTATCTTCTGCTAACTCTTCTATTCTAGTAAATGACAGTGCAACTAACAAGTTCATACCATAAAAAGGGATGAGACAAGGAGATACATTATCTCCATTTCTATTTATATTGGTACCTGAAATTCTCACTAAACTACTCCAAAAGGCCAAGTCCTAAATATGATCCTAGTTAGTAATTCGGCAAATTTTTGCCGAATTATTCAGGAATCAATTCTTTCCGCACAAATTTGTCATATATTTATAAACGCGTTTTTTATAACTTTCTCGAATAATTCGTGTTTTTTGAATTTACACTTTTCTTATCCGTTTAATTCGCCATCTATTTCCTTAACTTGGGCCCATTAGCTTTTGAAATAACGACCCAGCTTTAAACCCATCCTTTATTAAGTCACCTTTGTTCTCCTTCTCAAATAAAAATATTACTTTTAATACTCATTGATGCATTTTATATATGAGAAGATTTTTTGATACCAAATTAGAGTATGTGAAACGCATTAAACATGAATTTAAACATTCCGTATTTTTTCTGAATCGCGCATAATTGATCGGATAGTTGACCGAATTTATATTTTACTTAGCCGGATAATGCACGTATTTTCTCCGATTTGAATTATTGCCGGACGCCGAATTGCCAACTAGGAACATGATTGTTGGGTTCAATATTAACTCTAAAATAAATGTAACTCATCTACAATTTACATATAATACATTAATATTTCTAGATGCTAATGAACAAATGGCAGAAAATCTTGTAATGATTTTACAGGTGTATGAGGCCATCACTGGTTTGAGGGTGAATCTTGAAAAGAACACAACAATAAGAATTGATATAGGATATAATATCCAAAGCATTGCCAAGATTCTGAGTTGCAAGGTAGAGACTCTCCCTTTTAAGTACCTTGGAATGCCACTTTGTTCAACAGTAAAACAAGCTAGTGTCTGGGACTGCATTATAGATAATATCCAAAAGAAGTTAGCCATTTAGAAAAGAAAATTTCTGTCAAAAGCTAGAAAAATTGTGCCTATAAACAATTCACTAGCTAGCTTACGTATATACTTAATGTCATTACTTCAAATACCATTAGGAGTGGAGAAGAAAATGATAAAGATAACGAGGGATTTTATGTGGGGTGCAACTGTTGAGAAGAAAAAGATTTTTTGGGTTGCTTGGAAAAGACGTGCAAACAAAAAGAGATGGGTGGTCTAGGCATTAGTACTTTAAGATCAACCAACAAAGCTATGTTAGTCAAATGGAGCGGGAGATAAACTAAAAAAAAACCGTTATGGAGAAAGGTCATCCAACTGAAGACAAGATCAGAGGAAGAAAACATACGGCCAAATGAGTATAAAGGCATTTATTGTAGAGGATATTGAAAAGGAATTGAAAAAGAAATGGGTATAGTTCAATGAAACTCTAGTATCTCCTAATACAGCGGGAAAGCGATTAAATTTTGGATGGATGTATGAAAAAACACAATATATACCATTTAATGTTTCTTACAAGAATGCTTTTAAGGTTGTTGCACATAAAAAAGCCAAAGTGGCCGACTTAATTCACAATAAGGAGTTTAGATTTCATCTTAAGAGTAATCCAAACTCGGAGGCAATCGCAGAAATCTCTAACATTCTTAATCTGATTGGCGACCCTCGATACTGATAGACAGTGTAGAGTCGATCAGCTTTCATACAACAGTTCGGCTTATTCTACGAAAGAAGGATATAATTGGATATTGAAGCATCAACATACCAACTCTACTTCTCTAATGAAGGTTTGGAGGAAACATTCGAGGGTGTTTGGTTTTTCCACTACCTCTATCCAAATCTCTATCAAATAAAAGAAATGAAATAGCACCAATCAGATGTTAGCTTTAGGCCAAACCTCTATTAAATATATAAATGTCTAATCAGTCCTCAAATAAATTTAAAAATTCATAACTCTGTCCTCCTGACATATCAAAAAAAAATATCTTTGCCTCTCTTCTCGTTTTCTTCCACAGTAACCCAATTTGTTGGGACCTTAGTCCTATATTGCTTAGATGGTCTAGAATTGGGTAGTTTATAAGTCTATGGGTTCCTTCAAATTGTAGAACGGTTTTAGAGATGAGTTATATCAATGAGCTTATGACGAGTTAGGGTACGTTGGTACCCTAACATTTGGTATCAGATCCAACCACCACGACTAGAGATGTACATGGTACAGTTTGGTATGTTTTTGGATGAAACCAAAACCGAAACCATGAGCAACGGTTTTTAAGCTTTTGAAACCGTGCCAAACCATTTCATAAACGGTTTGGTATGGTTTTGGATGAGACGGTTTGGTGTAAAACCATTGGTTTTCCAAAAACCGTTGGTTTTTCAAAAATGAAATTAATATTAGTATTTAGTACACATGACTCACAATAATCATTTATAATTCATGCCTCATACACGGTTAGAGAAGTCTGTTGTAGTGTATACTTCTTAATGAGTATCTACGTGACATCTCATTAGTTACTAATGTTATCATTTGTAAACAAATAATTGAAAGATGAAACCATTTCTGTTTATAGAGTTTGGAGTTGATTTCGATTAACTAAATTCAGTATTATCTTGTTCTAAAATATACTTCCCAACTAACTATAAAATAAAAGATTAAAATAAAAAATAAAGACAAGGGAGTGGGATTATACCATATTCTAATAATCATAAATGAAAGAATATAATGACTAATATTAAAAGTTTTACCAACGGTTTTTCAGATCGTTATGCTAAACCAAAACCATATCAAAATCAACGTTTTTTATAAAATTAAAACCATGCCAAATCGTTAGATAGATGGTATACAGTTCGGTTTAGGCTTAAACAATGTGGTATGGTGTGGTTTTATGGTTTGTACCCTGCCATGTACATCCCTAACCATGACCCATGCTCGCTCCACGGAAGGGGTGACCTATAGGTTGGATTAAGATGTGAGGGCACTATGTATGGGCATAGTTGTCACCATATTGAATACTGGTAGTCTAGTGGAGCCGCCAAAAAAAAAAAGACTACCGCCGGGTCAATATCGATAGAATGGGCTAACGAGGACATTGGACAGGGAAGCGAGGTGGGATATTGAAACCTTAGTCCCATATTGTTTAGATGGTCTAGAATTGAGTAGTTTATAAGGCTATGGGTTTCCTCAACTCATAAACTGATTTTAGAGATGAATTTTATCCATGGGATTATGACAAGTTAGGGTCGGTACCCTGACACAATTCCTCACTTCACAATTGGAATAACAGAAAGTTTTCATCAATTTCTCTCATGGTTGTAAGATTTTTGTTTATTTTTTATTCTTTATTTCGTCACAGTAATTTATCTTCATGATCTTTATTTTCTGAAATCGTCACAGTAGTTTCGATTCTAATCTCCATTGGATGTTGTTTATAGTTTCGAAATTAGTCTTATAACGCTGGAATTGGGTTTGCTTTTGATGTTTTCTTTTTGTCATATAGTCATGTATCTTGGTACAAGATTACAGAGATTTAATCTCAATATCAAAATTTGGGAATGAAAACTGTTTGACAAAATGCCCAACAGATTATTCTTTGTTGGGAATCCTTCATATGTGTTGTTCAGTAAATTAAGATTCAGATTTATACAAACATCAGAATAAAAATCTTCCTTTACCGAGTACATGCTTATGTTCTCTGTTTAACTAATAGAGTAGTGCACTAATTTTCCAATTATGGTACCTGTTATTCATTATATTCAATGCTTTCCTGTCTTGCTGTTGCTTCTTCTGCACCTCCGGGCCTTGTTTTCCATCGCTCGAGATTACTATAATGTAAGCTTAGGTTCAGCAATCGTCATCGGGTCCTTTTTGCCACCTTTCAGGGAAGAATTAGGGAGATGTACTTATGAGTTTAAGTAGAGGTCAAGCTATGCAAGTGTCAATTCAACCGTTGTGCAGCTGTTGTTTGAGGTTTGAACAAACACTAATTAGTAATGTTAAATCCTGAATTGTTGTTCATATATATTTGTAACATGTAATTGTTTTCTGTATCAAGAGCTAGGAAGATCTGGAATCCAACTTAATTTGACCAACCTGGCTGATACATTGAAATCAAGAGGTAACTTACAATATCCTGCTCATTGGTGTATTGTTGTTTACGGATGGACGAAATGAATGTTCCATGTCCATCTCTTTTAATCAAATTGGTTCTTCACCAGAAACCTTATTCTTCTGCGGGTATATGATGCTAACAGTTTTTATTTCATAAACATTTTCTCTTATTAGGAATCAAAGCTGTCCATTCAAAGTCAAACTCGGAAGCAATTAATTTGTATTCTTATACAATTGCACTCTGTGAGAATAATGTCATGTACTACTGTAACAGGTAAATTATAGGCCCTTTCTTACTTAAACCGTTGGTACATATTAAGCATATACAGAAAGAATCGACTTCCATAGAGACAGCAGTTTGTTCTTTTCCTAGCATATGCTGTGCACGTAATGACATCCTTATCAATTAAAAGTCGTAGATTAGGACTGATTGTTAATTCTAGTAATCAATAATGTCCAGTAAGCAGATATTTGCATCTGGAATTTTGTAATTCTGTAACTTTGCAGATATTTGCATCTGGAATTTTGTAGTTCTGTACGTTTGCAGATATTTGCATCCTAAAAACAAACATGCTGTAAGATTACTAAAAAATAAGTGTTGGGACCAGAAGTTGGAGAAGCATTGAAGTCAAGAAACTGGTATGCAATCCAAATCTAAGGGGGTAACATACCAAACACCAACTGTGTAGAGATAAGGACACGCACACCTTAACAGCTGACCATCTTTACACCGGCCCAAACGACCCCAGCTACCACCAAGTCGGACAGCACTAGTATTATTTTGCATTTCAACCACCAAAGGAAGACTAATGAATCTCTTTCTATCCTATTATATATAGTACCTCAAACATCCTTCAAATTGAGAAACGAGATTTATTAATTTCAATATTATCATCCAAACCTCGAGTTCAGTTCTTGTCTTGTCACCGGACGAACGACATGGTCCGTCAACTAACACTTTACTCTATTGACCACCATGGTGGTTGGTTTCATACTGTCAACGTTTTTTGTTCTGTTCCTGTTGCGTTTGCCTTATTTGTATCAGCAACGGTTTTGGTAGCTCTGTGTGCCAAACACACAACAAGACGACGACAACTTGCTACGGAGAAACTAGGTGGCAGTAATCCCGACGATCTAAAACTTACAACTAGTTCATCTTCCATGATTTCATCTCGAAGGTTTTTTGCAACTGTAAGTAGCAAAGCCTTTCCTTTCATCTACAAGAAAAAAAGTAGTGATCAATACGTAAACAATTATGAAATAATTGGTGACGACGAGGGAGGGGATGGTGGTTTATGGCAAAGAGGAATATTGATGGGTGAAAAATGTCAACCACCTGATTTTTCCGGTGTTATTTACTATGACGTTGATGGTCGACAGCTTTCTGAAATACCGAGATCACCTCGTGCTAGTCCATTTCCGTCTAGCTCTTCATTTCCAGTTGCAAAAGATGGAAGCTTATAAATCTTTGTATGTTTTGTTATTGTTTGTAGATGTTTCGTCTTTTATAAATGGAAATATATATGCCGTTTGATGTATTTATAAAAAAAAATTATCGGTCCTGACGAGCTTTGAACTCAGGTCACTGACACAAACAACTCACACATACACACAAATAACAAAAGAACTAACAACCACTAAAACAGATAAACTGACACCTCTTTTAACATTTTGCTAATAGTTACTACTAGTAAACTCAAATTGCTGTGTAATTGGAGAAATTCTGCATCAAATAATCGAGAGTTTCTGGTTCGAATTTTCTAGCAAATAAATAACAGGGCCTCTTCATCCCATTCCACATGCAAGTATCCACCAATAACTCCTTTTCATCGCTGGTAAAATGTAAAATCTCATCAACAGACGTAATGTTCTTCAGGAGCTCATAGGTAACATCCTGAGCTTGATAAGTTTTCGGATGCCACTTCCTTTCAGACCAATCGACGAGTGTCACTGATCGATTCGCAATGCCTCCTGGATCCATCATATAGAGGAATGTCGGCAAGTAATGCTCGTCAGAGTAGCAATTCCTATCCCCCTCCATACCTGGCTTGCAGTAAAGCCTGAACTTGGGGTAGTAAAGACCGTCTGATAGGACTATCATGGCGTGCTGCCGCTTCATTGTGAACCACTGAGAACCTTTCTTGAAGTCCTTATACTCAATTTCAGGCAACATATTCTGTGTATACCTGCCAGCTGATCCATGAGGTCCGAGGTCTTCATAGCTATCAATATAGCTGATATTTGTATCAATCAAATAGTTATAGACGTAATCAAAATTATGAAGCGGAATACAACTGTCTGAGAGAAGTACAAAATGCTGATTATCGGGGTCTTGGAAAGCTAATCCCAGAAGTCTCCTCTCTGCATCAACCATAGAAATTCCTCCCCATACCACCTTCTCACTGTGAATATCTCTGTTTACAAAGTAACGGCTCAAATGTACCGGTCTTTCCTCAGATGCGTGTACATAGACGGAGAATCTGCCTTCATGCCCATCGAAGAACTTATCCCATAGCTGTTCAAAAGGTAATGTGCCCCGACTCAAGAACATGAAAGCAATTTTAGGTGTCTTTGTTCGAATAGGAGGTGTCTGCAAGATATCTCTAATGACACCACGAGCAGCAATCTCAGCATCACTGTATTCCCTGGTAGGAGTATCAAGTGGTAGCCACTCGGAGATAGACTTACAACCGACTCCAGAGAATACATAACAAAACGAATATCCTCTTGGAGGAACGATATAAGCACCAATTAGCACGACGCTAATCAAAGAAATCAATGCCATGATCCAAACTGGCCCTTTCATTAGTGGTCTGCGGCGCGACGACGCTCGCATATTGAGCTGTAGATCTGAATTCCCTAGACGCTGCCACACCTGTGATGTCTTGATATTTTATCTTTTCATTTACAATCTCCTCATAATACTATCCGAATTAGAATTTATCTTTTTCCATGTCTTTGATTTTGTTCCCAAACAAAAACTTCCACCTGACAATTCAGGTGAAAATGTGAAATCACCAACTCAAATCGAAAATCGTCCAGCAACGACGTCCTGAATATTACCGGAAAACCAGGATCTATAAGGAAAGATAAGTATGTTGTTGAGTGCTTGAAACAAAGAGTTGAATGAATCTTGGATTTCTAAAAAGCTCTTATACAGGGAGAATTAAGGTTATATGATTGAATTGATTGATTAGAGTAAGTATTAGAGAGAATCACGAGATTTGGAAGAGAAGAGGAGAGAAAAGGAAGATGTTTTTACGATTCAAGATCTCTTTTGCTTAGGTTTCTCTATTTTATAACCCATCTATTTACTAACCATAACCCATTTATTTTGGTCAAAATATTTTAACTAATTATATAATTTTGACATTTTGCAGTTCTTTTTCATAGCCCAAAAACTAGGTGTGTGAGTTACTTGAGTTACTGAGTTGGTGAGTCGAGAATATCATTCTTAAGATCATTAATCTATTTCATTATTTGCTTTGTGTTAGGAATTGCCATTGTTGGTCCATCAAGCTCCTCAAACTCCATAAGAGTTATACTGTTAACTATTTTCCTTGAACCTAGTTGCCAACGGCAATAATAATAAACGATTCCATTGTTGTTTATTTTTCGTAACTTGTAAAGCTCGTAATTTGCAACTAACAAATAAATTTCCTCGATCGTCCCCAATCACGATATAATCAAATCACTAAAAGATAAGAGTTTTCTTTCTAAGATGAAGTGTATGAATCTTTCCAATGGTCACCACAACTGTGTAACAATTTTCAAAACGTCCCAGTATACCACTCAATCATATTCAGGATCTTAGTTAGTTTCAAGAGTACTACTGATGAACTATGCGCAGTTGAGAAGACGAGACAAATAAACAAACATAACAAGATAAACTGGAACAGTTTTAATGGGTTTCTCCCTGTAGGTGTAACCCAATGAATTGCCCAACTTCTTCGTTCGATTTGTTTTTTCTCGTGACACTGCTAGTTTGTGTAAATACTATAGATAATAACAATAATCCATTTCTGGTTTATCTTTGGTTAGAGGAAAAAAATATAGGGGAATAAAGTTAGGGTTTATGTTTAAAAACTTGTAAATAAAATAGTGTTGAAATCAGTTAAAAGGTTGAATCGATTCAATTTCAAGGGTTTGAATCGAGCCGATCCGTAAACTCACTAAAAGTATTTTGGGTTATCAAATGGGCTACAATTAATAAATGAAGATTTTTATGTGGATTATATATAAAATGGGTTATGGTTAAAAAAATATGTGGGTTATAATTAAGAGAATCTTTTTTTTAAATACTCACTGTATTCTTCTCAACATATTGCCAGTTATTAATATTCCTCATTATGGTTTAAATACTTAATTACTGTACTCTTCTCAACATGTTCATCAGATTGCCAGTTATTAGTACTCGTCGTTATGTTATAAACAAATGATTTTTTCTTACCATTTATAAATATTAGTTTGATGAACTACATATTCAATTCCATTTGGGCGAGTAGTGTTAATGTCTTCCCACTATATACGGAATAATGTCACTGTTACCAATAGTCTTTTGGACTGGTTTTACTACCTCCATGTGTTCCTGACATTAAAATAATGATGAAAAGACTTAGGACACACTATTTAGTTGCAGGATTTTTCAGATCTACACCCAAGGATCAATCTAGGACTAAGAACAATATTTATAATGAAATACGAAGAATAACAGTAATAAAGTAAAATAAATACAAGGTTTTTACATGGTTTGATCATTAATAAGGTCTAAATTCACGGATAATTTTACTATGAGTATTATAGAATTACATGAATCTCCATTGTAGAGGAGAGGCGTTCTCTTTTTAGTGCGGAGTAGTGAGAGAAGAAAGATGAAGAAATCCCCTCTAAAACCTAATATATTCTCCTGATGTAGTAGTAGAAATAGAAACGAAGTTACATAAAAGTCTTTAGTTTATACAAATTAAGCTATGATGGCTAGTTAAGGTGTAGACGATTTCATAGATGATAAGTTACTTCGGCTATAATCTTGTACCACATGTCGAGCAGGATTTATGTCCTCACACACAACACATATCAAACTATCCCCAGACTCTCGTTAATTTGATGTAAAGTTATTTTGTTTTTTAGCTTCTTACTTCCGGATTTGACTAGAGGTTGACCAAAAGGACTGTCCAAATGCATTTTTTATGTGGTAGTTATCTAAATCCTAGATTTGGAAATGATAAATTCATTTTAAAAGCTCTATGGTCTATTTGAACTGCCAAATATCAAAACTACATTTGTACCATATAATATATTGGACTGAGTATTGACTGGTTTTCGGTTTACCTGTGGGGTTTTTGGTTGCCTCCTCCTCCGAACAAAACACGCCTTATCTCGTTTCATGTAATAATGATAGGGATACATTGTTAGCTTTATTTGATGAGAATACAATTACTTAAATTTTGAAAGTCAAAATTCCATATCATGACAAGGATAGAGTACGTAAGATGGGTGCATACTCAAGACAAAATCTTTTATGCCAAATCAACTTATAAGGCCATTCAAGCTGAAAGTGGAAGTGCTATTACTAGTAATCTAAATTGGAAATCCTTTTGGGAAGCTAAAATTTAGCCAAGAATTGCTTATTTTCTTTTGAAATGTGTACAAAAAATCCTTTCAACCAGGGATATGCTTTCCAAGTTTATTTCCTACATAGATAGCACCTTCCCTATGTGTTTAGTTGTTGTTGAATCCATGCAACACTTATTCTCTGACTGTACAGTCGTAAAAGGTACATGGAAAGTGTTAGGCAATGTTATTTTTAATATAGTAAATAGAATATCTTTAATTGATTGGATTATGGATAATTTTTTAACCAATAACACCTCTTTTGTGATGAATGTTAAACTCAGAGATAAATTTGTCTTTGGTTGATGGATGATTTGGAAAGCTTTATGTTTGCTAATTTTTGAGAGTGTGCAGATTAATTCTACTGTGATTGTAAGGAAAAGTGTTGTGTATTATGCATGAAGCTTTGGTTATTCAAAATCCTATTAGAAATTTATTTAAATGGTCTTGTCCTTTAGGAGAAGATATGAAAGTTAACTTTGATTCCATGTTTTTTAAAGTTACAGGGTTATCTGGAATTGGACTAATATGTAAAAATTATGAAGGCACTTGCTATGGAGATTGATGCATCTTTACAAAAGCAGCAACCCCGGAGCAGGCGGAGGCTAGACAATGTTAAAGGCTACAAGATGGACAAGAAAAATGGGATTTCAGAAGATTCACCTGGTAGGAGACTATAAAAATGTGGTCTTAGTGGTGTATTTTATTACGTGGTAGTTATCTATATCCTAGATTTAGAGATGGTGAATTCATTTTAAAATCTTTGTATATCACAGCTCCATTTGTATTGATGGATTGAGTATTAACTAGTTTTTGGTTTACCTATATTGTTTTTCCTTGCCTCCTTCTCCCAACACAACAGGCCTTATCTATTTTCATGCAATAATAATAGGATTCTTATATTTCTGTAAGTGTATTTATTTTCGATAAATATATGTATTCTCATTGTATTCTTATTAGTTTTTTGACAAGATCAAAAAATTCTACCCTCCGTTTGTATAATCGTTTTTTCAAATAATTATCTGAAACTTTGATCCTATAATTTTTTTCATCTCTGAATCTAAATCTATTTGGACTTGATCTAAGATATCAAATTTGTCAACTAGATTTGGGTTTTTATAAATAGTAGATTTTAATTTTAATAGAACAAATTGTTACGTTTTACAGTAATAGGTTTTAGTTTCTTATTTCTTGTTTGGTTTGAATAAATATTATCCATGTTTATTTCAGGTCGTATGGTTTTTTACTACACTGTTGTAGCGTGCGATATATCATAGCGTTAGGGTGTTTATGATGGAAAATGATGATATAATCAAAGATATGGATTTTCTATAAAGCAGATCTATATATTCACCAAATATTGTCTTAACTGTCTCATGTTGAACAAAATTCTATTTCAGTAATTTCTCAGCAAGTGACTTTCCTACAACTTCGGAGATTAATGAATTTATTTGGAAGAAATTTTAGAGAACTCAAGCATCTTATAAAAGTTTGATTTATTTATGTGGAAGGTTATCAGGTTCATTCTAGAAGAATATTGGGATTCCAGACTATTTTATTTTGATACAACTTCTCTGATAGTTGAGGAGAAGATATGTTAATGAAAAGTCAAGTTACTGAAATCTAAATCTCGTTGATGTCATAATTCAAGGGGATGCAGATAATATTCAGCAAGTTATTTTGGGGAAGAGCTCTTCCATATTATTCGATTTCACGTATTTTAAAAAAATCACATTGTAAATTGGTTGTATCACTGAACAACGTATAATGATATAAGAATATGATATGTCTATCTACCACCTCTCTATAATATACTTCAAACCTTAATTTATATGAAATAATCTAATAAATAAATTTTAGAGGATTTACCAAAGCTTCTCCTTCCATCAAGAAAATAATATATTTTTGACATCAACGGGTACCACAAGGAATTATAAGGATAGATGCGTACAGGTACGCACAAAGAATTCACACATTTAGAGAAAAAAATGTAGCCTCGCTTCTAGCAAAAAGTTGCCCTTTCCAATGGATCCTTACCTTTGGAAATGTTCTCTTTGGTTCTGCTTCGTGATTACCATAGTATTTGTTTGTCCTTGTTTCGAAGGAATTAACGAATGGAAAGCCGATATGTAATTTCCAAAAGAGATGCACGGTTCACCACCCGTAACTCCCTGTTATACACGTAAAGCCTCCAACCTATTTCCAGGTAAGAACAAAAGTTGTAAATAGACATATGGTCGAATGGTCAATTTGATGTCCATATAATCAAGGGGTTGGGACGAAATTTCTATGATTTTTTTTTTTTTTTTTTTAACAAGAAGAAACAAGAAAGTAAAACTACAAAGACAGATCAGATGACAAAGCATCTAAAATACAAGTAGGGGGAGAAGTAAACCAACTGTTGGAAACTTTGTTGGTCAGAGAATACTGAGATAGGGTGTGAGCAACGTTATTACCCTCCTTCTTGATAAACTTGAATTCGATACTTGAGAACTTACTGCTAAGGCTATTAATATCAGCCAAGATGGGATTAACTTGCCAGTTGGGGTTCTTAACTGGGTTGATAGCATCTACAATAGTCTGTGCATCACCTTCGGTAGCGCAGTGAGTAAATTGGCTACCAACAACAAACTTTGTACCGTACGGAAATGCCAAAGCTTCCTCCACATGAGGGTTGTCTTCTCTGAAATGGATAGTGGAGCATCCTGCGAAATCTCTGGTGTTGGTCCTATCTACAGCTGCAGTTGCACTAAACCCATTTTTACAGCCTGCATCAACGTTAATTTTGATAATACCTTCATCAGGTGGAGACCAGTAAGTTTCAGAGTTCCCATTAGAATGATGTGTTTGCTGGTGATCTTTATTGCATGCTTGAACGTACTTCCCAAAAAGCTTGGAAGATTTAAGGATTACAACAGGGATAAAAGGTTTTTGTCCTTCAAATATGAGTCTATTTCTGGCTCTCCTCCAGTTCCAAGGAATACACGCCATGTCATAACCATCGGAGAATCTGCCAATATTGTCAAGTACAACTAGCCCATTATGAATCAACCTCTAAATGAAAATTTGTAATTTTGGGGGGATTATCTTGATCTTCCTAAACAACTGCCAGTCGAAATCAGAACTAGGGTCAGATGAACTTGTGCCTCTCCTGTCAGCAATGAGTTTATGAAAACTCTTGGTGGTAAAATAGCCTTTCTTGCTGAGAACCCATAACAACTTACCTTTCCCAATTACATATCGGCATTTCATTCGTTAATTCCTTCGAAACAAGGACAAACAAATAGTGCCTCTTTCTTTCATCCGTACTGTGCCCGCACCAAAAATCCCTCATAATTCTAGCACCTTCTTAGGAATTAAACGACTTGACATGTGATAAGATGGAATAACAGCTAATACATCTTGTATGAGTGTGGTTCTTCGTGCATGAGATAAGAAAAGTCTTTTCCACCCTGCCATCTTGGTCTTCATCTTCTCCTCTAAGAAATTATACGTATTAACATTTGTATCTGATTTTAAGATATAAACTACAGGATACTTTTCATTCTCGTGCATGATTTTGAGTCCTAGCATGTTAGCAATCTTCTTTTGGTCTTCCATGTTGACACACTTGCTAAAATAGATTGAAAACTTTTGGAAATTTGTTTTCTGTCCATACCAACTAGAGTAGATAAATAACACATCTTTCAACGTAGGACCACCGGAGGGATATGATGAGATATAATCAATAAGATTATGATATATTAGAGCAACTGCAGTGGACGATCAGACCAAAGAATAAACACCAGAAATGGTCTTTGGTCCGATTTTGTGAGCCGCAACGGACGAGTAAATGTAGTATTTGGTCCAAAAAGTGAACAGTATTCGATCATGTTTAGTCAAGAAAATGGTCCAAAACAGATATAGTCTGACGCCAATGTAAAACAACGTTTTGGGAAAACGTCATTGTAGGAGGACGTTTAAAAAAACAAACGTCATTACTGAAAAATGTCTACCAAAACGTTTATTAAGAACAGCGTTTTTGAAACGTTGTAATAAAAGAGCGTTTTTGAACCGTTTTTTTTAAAACGTCGTATTGAAACAGCGTTTCTGAAGTGGTTGTTCTTGAAACGTTGTACTAAAACAGCGTTTTTGAAACGTCGTATTAAACGTTTATTAAGAACAGCGTTTTTGAAACGTCGTATTAAAACAGCGTTTTCAAAAGTAACGGTCCTCTGCACCAACGTTTAGTCTATCAAACGTTGCTATATGTGGGCGTTTTTTTTTGAAATGCTGTTTTAGAAGAGCGTTTGAGTTTTGACGCTACTTTACTAGGACGTTTTTCTATGTTTTATATCAAAACGCTTCAGTATGGTAACGTTTAGGTAACGCTTTAGTAAAGTGACGTTTTGAATATATAACGCTTCACTACAGCAACGTATATTATAAACGCTAACCTAAATGAACGTCAAAAACATAACGCTTGTACAGTTAAACGTCTGTGTAATATACGTTATTTTAGTACAGCGTTTGATAATTAACGCTTATTTACAACAGCGTAATATCATATTTACTCATGTTCTCGTTGCGTTTTTTTTTTTAAACGACCAAACAGATTTGGTATTTGGTCGATGGTCTGGTCCAACCGCTGCAGTTGCTCTTAGATCCCATTATAGGACCACGGAAGGGATCAGGATGGTGTTTATAAGTTTATGAGTTCCGTCAATTTATAGACCAATATAGAGATGAGTTTTATTTATGGAGATATGATGAGTTAGGGTTGGTACCCAAATAATAGTTATGCTTTTGAATTTGTTATTTGAATGAAATAAACAAATCACTATACCTAAAGGCACCCAGAACTACACTCTCGGAATAGGTTCATTGTATAGTATTTTCAAAAAACCCCTCCACCAATAATTTTTATAATGATTAAAATGGCCTTTTTTAATTAGGGTTAATTTTACTTAATTAAAGTTAATCTTATTTAGCCAAAGGTTAATTAATTATTTATTTTATTTACTTTTTACCTCAATTAATAAGAAAAGTCATTAAGATACCAAATTATGACCATGATGACTTTTCATTAAATCATGTATATTAAATATTTTTATAAAAAGTCGTCATAGTTTGTATTATGCATGACTGACTTAAATAGTCATCATGGTCTATAAAACTAACCCGAGTTGACTTTTGCAAGAATCATTGTGATCGATAAATTCACACCATGATGATTTAAAAGAATTGTTATGGTCAATAAATTTGAGCCATTACGACTTCCATGATCAATTTAGGTTTTAAAATTTAAAACAGTCGTTATGGTTAAAGTTTAAAACCAGAAAGACTCTATTTCCTTTTTTAGTTAGAGTTTAAAGGAGTTATCGTGGTTGTGATTTATCGACCATAAAAACTGTGATATATTTTATATAAGAAAATAAAAAAAAATAATAAAAAAGATTATTAAAAAGACTAAGCATATATATTTGAAAAAATATTTCTTTTCACAAAATAATAAATAAATAATAAAATAATAAAAATAATTTTATTAATAAGAGGACACCTGCACAATCTTAAAATGTAGAATAATCTAATCTTTTTATTATTTTTAAACACCCCTTATCCGTCTCCTATGGATAAGAATAAAATTGATAGCCCTTATAGCTTTTAGAGTCCCCAATTAAATGAGGTTAATAAAGTTAATGGAATGTCAATTGAGACTGCGTGGGCCGAAGAAAAGCAAATTGCCATAATATAAATCAGTTGTTTTTAACAAATATAAAAGAAAATGCGAAGGTTTAGTTAGTTTCCACACAACCTCATTCGGCTGGCCGATTGAGAATAAGCACTGTAGCACCGTTGTAAACATGAAATTATACATCACATCATCTCTCCATTGTACGGGTGTACTCTGGATTAGTAACATATAATCATAGCTTAAATCATATACCTATGCCTGTTTCAGGTTTTAGTTTGGTATTGTTGTGATTTTCATAAAATCGCTTTTCTGTTGTACGTTGTTATACTGTGCTCTATAAAAAAAAGCACCTGAGCGTTTGGTAAATTATAAATTAAAGTTAAAGATTATTAGAAAAGTGATCAAATTGTGTTTTTGTAAAATATGAACCCTTTATTAGGGAATACTCTCACAAATTGGGAGATATTAAAAAAGAAAGAAAAAAAATCATTATGAAGTAATTTAAAAAACCCTTTATCCAAATAATTTTGGCAATAGCTAAATTAGCCTTGAGTATCCCCCAAGTATTGTTAAGATTAAACTTATATTTTGATTATATGATTTATATGATACAAGGATAGAATCATAGTCGGCATTGTTTTCGGATAAAAACAATACCGACTCTAAGAAATCAATATTGACCTCATCATAGAACAATGCTGACGTTTATTCCCCCAATATCCAGGTATAGTCGGAAATGTCGAAGATGTAAAAAAATACCGAGTGCCCCTTCATATTAGGCAAAAACTATGGTGATGAAGAAGAAGTTAAAGAGGATTTACCATGGATTCAAGAGAAAACATTGGATTTAGTTGAGTTTACTGGTTAGTTACTCAAGCTTTACCTGGTCCTAGAGTTGGTCAAAGTAAATTACCATGGACTCTTGCTGTTCCTTTAGGTTATTTAGGGATTACGTTTTTTATTGCTTTCGTTAAGACTGTTCAAAAGTTTAATTCACCTAATGAGAAAAGACGAGAATTGGTAACTACACGGTTATTATTATTGCCGTCGAGCCAGACCAGAATTTAGTTGTATTAGGTATCTATAAAGGAGAGAAGAAGGGAGAAGAAGGGAGAAGAAAGCAGTGGTGAAAAATAAAATGGATATCAAATTAGATTTTTATTTATTTATATTAGTGTAAGGATACTCTGGACTACCATCATTAGAAAAAATACTCATAGCCAAAATTTAATCATATATAACTATAAGTATCCCCTATTTATGAGAATATTTCCCAACTGAAAGTTCTAAAATATCATATTTAACCATTGTTGTAGTATTAAATGATAAAAACAAACATATTTCTGAAAATAATTTTATTCAATTTTATTGGGTTTAATTAAAAAATTTATTATTAAATATAAGTATAAATATAAATATATTTTCTTGGTGGGCTAAGACACAATCTTTATTTCGGGGAAGGGCTTGGCTTACGACGTGTTGGCTTGCTTCGACGACTTGCTACTAGACAATTGAAAACATAACCTACTTCTAAAAAAAGAAACTAAGAAATAGAAAACTGGATGGAATTCTACATACTCATATAGTCTAGCGAGCTGCTCATAATCAAGAGATGGACTTGATATCGTTGACACCGATAGAGTGAGAGTTGCTTCAGCGAAGAAGCTTCTTCGACTCGCCTACTCACTCGTGTTGAAGGGGAAAGGAGGACATAATGAACTAGACGCCTGAAGAACCTCAACCGTAGCTTGTGCGCTGGTGTACCTGTAGACTGACGGGACGGAAGGAACGTATATATATGCTCATTTTAACTATGTTCGGTTGGTTTATACTTTAATATATATATAATATTAAAGTTACTAATTATTACGATCGTTAAAAAAGATTATATAACCACTTAATTATAGATATATTTTTAAACAAAAAATTAAATTAAAATTAAATAATTATTTGATATTTAATTTTATTTTGATTATTGATAAATTAAAACAAAAAGTTCAGTGAAATGATATATAAAATAGGTTGAAAAGGAAAAACAATATTATTTAAAGGATAAAATATAAGGAATAAAAATTGATTGTGAATAAATTTAAGAATTTATAGAATAAAATAGGAATATAAAAGATAAATCACATTAAATTTAGATGGGACCAAAAACTATGTTTTTATAACTTTTAAAAGCTCCTCCTCCTCAGCTTTTAGAAGTTGGAAAATTTAAAAAGTACTTTGAATTAAAAGCATTTAATTTTTTTTATCAAACACCAATATAAAAAATTATTACCATATTAACATTTTGATAGTGTTTTTTGAAAAAAAAAAAAAAACATTACCAAACCTAATCTAAATTACCCATCTCACCTACTGGTGTTAGTGTGCAGATATATTGTGTATGAGCAGGAGGAAATGGGCATATGGAAGTGGACAGGCGTGAGGATGCGATCTAAGCTATGATTATAGTAAACTAAATGTAGGGTACATGAACGAGTTCATGATTTCAATTATGCAATGGTGGATGATGAAAATGATGATGAGATGGGTAATGATTAGCGGAGCAGGCAAATTAACCACCTTTTAGTAGTCTAAGGGCATCTACAGTCACGTGATGATATCCATCGATCAAAGATCAAAAAATTTGATCTTTGATCCGTCTCAAAAATAACGGGGTATGATCAAGCGAGGGTCTAGGACATCGCTTGAACGTAAGCGAAGTATCAAGATATCGCTTGAGAAGACGGACGAGATACTGAAACTTCGCATGGTACAAGCGAGATGCTGCTCTACCGCCTACAAAAAAAAGTACAAGCGAAATCCTAACATTTCGCCAACCAACTAAGCGGTAGCTAAGCATCTCGCCCGTGTTTCCCATATGTATGACGAAATCCCAACACTTTGCCTAGCACAAATCCAAGCGGTAGCTAAGCATCTCGCCCGTGTTTCCCTTATGTTGTTCGAAATATTAACATTTCGCTTCTGTGTAAGTGAGCTGCTGGGTTCCCGTCGCAGCAAGCGAAACATTAGTAGCCCGCTTGAGTTGGCGAAATGCCAACTCTTCGCCCGTATTTTTAAGCGAAATCTTGGGCCGTCGATTATTCACAAGCGAGACGGTAGTGCTTCGCTCGACTATAAGTTTTACTCGTCGATCAGCGACTACTTTTAATCCTGAACAGTGGTTTTCGTCGATTAAATACTAAATCTGATCGCACGGCTGTGGGAGAAATTAAGCGATCAAAGATCAAATTTAATTTTTGATCGAGGTTTTGATCGATGACTGCAATTGCTCTAAGAGTCTCACATATAGTCATAAAGCCAATGAAACTAGCTAGCACTTCACAAGATCAAATTAAGAAAGAATAAATAAAGATGAGAGAAAATTAAGCTACTCTCATACAATTGTTTGTTTAGGTTTAAGATATATCTTAGAGTTTTGCTTCATGTATATAGAATAAAGATTAGAATAAAAAAATTTCACTAAACAAAAATGTATGCCTCACCTATTAATCTAACAAAGAAATAGTCGAACACGGCATAAATTATATTGTCAACTAATCAATCCATCCACCGTCAGGTACGGAACAACACGGTGGGTTTAAAAACTGAATTTAACGTGGGCTAGTGTCTTAAAAAAAACAACTTTATTGGGAACCATTTAAAATTTGAAAGGACTATTCTGTGTTTAAGTCATTCATCCTACAAAACTAAGAGGTGTTCTAATATGAGGAAACTACTAAATTATCCTTTATTAAACTAATCCAAATCTATCCAAAACTCTAAACCTAATTCTAAACCAAACAAAACTAAAACTCTTTCTTCTCTTCTTTTTTTTCCCTCTTCATCTCCCATAACCAAACCTTCCTTCTCATTTTTATCTAATCAAATCTTCCACTAATTTCGTTGTCTATTTCAATGGCTGAAACGAACCATGGTCTTGCACAAATTGTAAAAGAACAGATTGAAGAAGTGATTCAAGAACTTGTACCACAAAATAAAAGAACCTAAGGCTGAATCTTCCAGTAGTCATATTAGAAGGTAATTCCCGATAAACCCCTTCATATTCATGCGTTTTTTTTATTGTTATTTCCACTCGAAATCATAAAAATTATTGTTCAAAAAGCATTAGTAGTGAAATGTTCGATATGGATAAGCATATCGAGTCACCTGAACTTTCTAATAGGAAGAGCACCAAGAACAGTTCGGTTGAGAAAACAAATTAGGGTCTAGCAAAACTTTTATTTTGACAAGCCTTTTGAACTGAACTT
Organism: Papaver californicum; assembly: GCA_023531435.1. NCBI lineage: Eukaryota > Viridiplantae > Streptophyta > Magnoliopsida > Ranunculales > Papaveraceae > Papaver > Papaver californicum. The sequence goes on from JAJJMC010013614.1 coordinate 508,499, forward strand.
TTTTGTTTAGTAAAAATACTTGGAGTTCGGTTAGTTCGATAATAACTTTTATTAGCCAAACTTTTTAGTCCCACCATAGGAACAAAATTTTTGGTCAACACTCAATATTTTTTACAACCTAATGTTACACTGTTTTAGGGATATTTGAATGTATGATATCTCGACGAACATTTTTATTCTTGACCGAACTTTCTCTTCGGTTGAATCGATGATAAACATCCCTAGCTAAACTTTTACATTAGTTTATTTATTAGCCATGGTTTAAATTTATGGACAACATTTATTATTTAGGCTCTGAAAGAAGGTAAATGGCAAAGAAAAAGGAGAAGGTTACTACTCGTTCAAGTCCTCTTCCCAATTTACCATCACCAGTAACTCCAGAAGAAATATATCAAATGATGATGAATGATCCGGATGGGTAGAAATGATGAATGACCCTGAGAATCCTTGGAACATTGCTGACAATCCCCTCAACTACTTTGAAGTTGAAACATAGGAATAATCAGAGGAAGAAATAATTCAAATTATGGAGAATGATCTGGATTTTCAACCGAGACTCTTTTTCAGGGAACGCACTTTACAGGCGTACACCCAAACTACAATGAAGCGGGTGAGTACATAGGTGATGCGCGTCGTAAGTGAAGAAAATTACTCAAGATATTTTCCACTAATTAACTAGTAATTTAACGGTAGTAAGGGTCGTTGTCATAGAGAGCTATGTAATTGAGATGTTATTTAGATTAGCAAAACTAGAATAAAAGTAATACTAAGGGAGGATTGGTTTAATTAAATAAAAATATAATGAAAAGATAATAAGAGAAAGAGATGATCAGGGAGTCCTTCGCCGTTAACAAACGTTGACTGAATTAGTATACTTATCTATCTTTCATTAGAATCATTCATCACCAACCGTAATAGCAGGTACGCGTAGCTATCCCCAAAAGTACTTGTATCACAAAATACAAGGTACGCTTAGTCACCGGATTTTATCCAACTGATCCGCCTTGAGGTACGCTTACAAGGTGTAACTCAATCGAACGCTTTAAGGTTTGTGAATTTAGGTTTGGTCCCAGTAATTAGACTCGGTACGCTTGGTCCACTTGCTAGTGTTGTCTTCACACCCGATTGTTCCACAGAATCCCTCTGCAAGGTCTCACGTTCTCTATTGTGTAAGAGATGATCGACAATTACAGCAATAGAATGATCAATAGATTAATCTAGCATGCACTCCAAACAATCTAAGAAATCAATCATAAACTCAAGATATAGTGAAAAAAAAGGATGATGATAATAACTTCAAACAAACTTGTATTATCTAATAAAGATTCACGCTTAAAACATTAAATTCATCCTTCATCAACAAAGGCTTATCTACTCATATTACATAGAAGAATGGTTTTCCTCTAAAGGGGTAAACCCTAGGTTTAAGATGTAGAAGTTATGATATGAGAGGTAGAGATTGTGTAAAGATTTAGATATATTATAATGATGTCTTCTCTGAGCCTTAGATGTCTTCTTTTATATCCTTTAATGCTTGGCCCTCAAGTATCCTCTCCTTATAGGGTTTAATATCCTTCCCTAACCATGTTTCCTTGCGTTAGAAGTCAAAATACGTCAAAACACTTCCCTTGGGTTAGCCACAGTCGGCATGGTCGGTTCCCATGAGCAATGCCGACTGTAGGACCAAAATAGCTTCAGTTCTTTGTCCCAAAACTTGCGACACTCGGCATTGTCGGTTTCCTATAAGCAATGCTAATTGTTGGAATAAAAAATATAAGTTTTCTGCTCGAAATCGTGTTGCAGTCAGCATAGTAAGGAGCAATGCCGACTGGAATGCTGTAGACGACTTTTCTTGTGGCGGATGTTTTGTCCATAACTTCCTTGTCCGAACTCGGAATGACCTCATTCTTTTTGCGTTCACTTAGTATTCTCATTGTATTCAGGATGGTATTAAGAACTCCTAGATTTGAATCAGTTGAATTTGTATTTGGCCCTTCTTCACTTGTAGAACTCAATTTCCTTGTTCATTTCATGTCACAATTTCCTTGATTTTGGATGATTCACCTAATATAAGACATAAGATATAAAACAAACACAATAAAAAGTAATATGAAAGAATTATAGCAAATATTAGAATGGATTTGACACTAAAAACATGTGAATTATGCAGTTATCAATATTCCCCACACTTAGTTTTTGCTAGTCCTCGAGCAAACTACTATCTAAACTAACCTAAACTAAAACAACTCCATAATACAACAACTCAATTTCGTCGAGGACGGTTACACTTAGCATGTGCAACAAGCCATTAAACCCCTAGGTGTCCCTAGTTGACGAGTTATAGTCTCATGAGGGTTTACAAGAGGTATACCCACAAAACCTACTCCAACTTAAAAGTCACAAGCATACAAAGAGATATGAGGACATAAAGTTTCCACACACCAATAATAAGAAGTTAGAAATGTCAAAGAATACTATTCTCATGCTTAACTCTTGAGTTAGGAGAAAACTACCATATGAAAAAATCCAGTTTCAAGAACGATAGAATGTTTCGACTTCTGCCTCACCAATAGGATTTTATGAAATTGTACGCACTTTATGGTTCTCATGTATACATGAAGGAATGAAGATCGAAATCCTGCACACGTTGAATGGTGGGAAGGAAAAGTAAACTTCTGAATCAATATAAGGTATCCCATAGAAACGTGTGACGTAAAAGAACCTTTTTTTTTCTGATAATCTCTAAGAAAGGAAATCAATCACTATGTAAGGATGGGATTGATTACTTACCTTCTCACCCTATCGAAATTCAGCACCATTCTCACAGCATCCAATAGAAAAATCTTCAGTCTTTGGTCTTCAACTATTGATGCTAAACTCTTGAACTTCGCAGAACCTTGACGATTGTAACTTTTTTTCTCAATTCCTTGTTGTTTGAAACTTCTTTATATATTTCTTCTTCCCCATGGTCTTATTGAATGAATATAAAAACAAATATACACTAAAACAAGATAAGACACTTTTCTTTTTTTAACTTTTGTTTAGAATCAAAATAGAATACAAATTGAAAAATAATAATGAAACTACTATGGCCGCGGGATAAGGATTTTACCACTTGATTCTTCACAACTTGTGTTGTCTCGATATCATAAACTTCACTAACTCTCATCTTTTGATTTTTTTCGCTCTTGTACATAAGTCTTCAACATGTATATATAATTCTGCTCATTATATTGTTGTTTTACGTGAATATGAATTTTTCTCTTTCTTGTACTGTTGCTTGTAAACCTTGACTGTATTCAACTTTCTCCATGACTTGATATCGCTCTGTTTGTTGATGATGATGTGTTTATATTGCTGCTTTGTTGATAGAATGGTGCCAACTACAAACAAGACTATAAGATAGAGTTAGCAATTCTGATGACACCCTCATGATTGACATAATTAGCACTTAAGAAATCTAAAAGTAGTGCTGAAATTGGTGCGAGGTTGGGTAGCTCATCATCTACACGTAATTAGCGTAAAGAAAGCGAGTAAGTCTGTTAATTCCTCATCCTCAAATCAGTCCTTCCCACGAATATTGTCTAAAAAAAAGTGATTGTAAGAGTAAAATCTTGATAGAATTCAAAAAAGAAGGTGGGAAATCCAGGGCAATAAAATTTAGGAAAAAACTTTCGAATTCTTAGGATTAAACAAAAGGATTCGCAAATAAAAGTGTTAATGCCACAACCAACACACTCTAAATCACAACTTTTAGACAGGTACAATGAATTGAAGGTTTCGTGCCTCGCTTGATGTAATAGGTAGTCTCTACTAATGATTTATCAGCTCCCTAATACTGCATTCTCTCTGGGCAGTTTAACTCCCTTTTTGTCGGCTCTAGCCTCTTAACAACTAAGCAAACTGAATGTAGTTCTCTAATACTTCTAAGTTCAGTTATTTCAGTCAGAACTCCATATGTAAACTTAGCTAGAAGTATACTAAGTGACTCTAAATATCTAAAAGTTGGAGGTTTTCATGTAAAAACTAAAAACTAAAGATAAAAACTATATATCCAAATATTCCCCCACACTTATACTTTACATTATCCTCAAAGTAATTGACTCCTCCAATGTAAAATCAAGATGGGAAATCCTAATATGATATGAAAAACTAAAAAATTAAAAACAAAAGATAGAAATACGAAAACAATGGGTTGTCTCCCATATAACGCTCAATTTAACGTCCTCAGCTTGACCTTCTGGTTATCGCCCGTAAACCAACAATCTGAAAATCTAGGGATCCACCCAGACAACAATCTGCAGTTCTAATAGCTTCACGCACATATTAGCATAACATAAAAGCAAGAAAACTTTTATTTGGTGGAAGGTTCCCCCACACTTAGTCTTTTCTACACATGGAAGTGTATAAAGAACATATAACAAGGGAACTTCTTTAGGTTCCTCTCATGAACCTGCATAATGCTACAATCAAACACATCTAGTGGTGGATAGTTAGAAGTAAAATAATTCTTAAGAACTTTTGTAGCACATATACCCAACCCTAAATACGGTAGCTCCTTAAAAATCAGGTTAACAACTTCGTGGAGAACTATTTCGATTGGGGGAGGATCAAAAGATATTGAATTAAGCAAAGCATTAGATAAACCTTTCACGATCTCTTATATTACGGGATCTTCATCATTCTTAAATAAATCAAATGAATTATTTGCCTCATGTATATCGTGGTCCTCTATCGAACTCTTTAAAATCCATTCTTCATCAATAATTGCTTCAACCGAAATCTCATCATCATTATTATCCTTGGCAACCTCAATTGAGTATTCCATGAAATCAATCAATTTGGTTTCATTCTCGATCACTGTTTCTTCAAAACTCTCATCATCGGAAATAGGGTCCTCTTCAAGAAAATTTTCCTCGGTGCAGATCCTAAGATCTTCGTTTGAGTACATTACACCATTGATAACAATAGATAGGTTATACCCAATTTCCTCCTTTTGAATAGGCGAATAATCGTTATTGTGATCCGGAGTTGGGATAACTTCATAATTGTTGCAAGAACTTTCCAAAGGTTGCTCATCTTCGGAATCAGGGTCAACCTCATAATCTTCAATATCCCAACGACGTTGGAGTTCCATTTGTATGACCCTATTAATTTCTTGAAGAGTCTATTTTTATGCTCCAGCTTCTTCCAATTGATCGTGTTGCTTAGAGAGTTTTCTGATGTTAATACGTTTTCTACCATTACTCACAATAGAGTCTCTAGACCACATCTCTTTTCTTTGAATGGGCGAATGCTCAAAAATATGAGCAATAGGAGGGGGTCTGGATGCGGTATAATAAGTTTTGAGTTCCAAACTTTTTGATATTCTGTAGGGTATTGGTTATAGCCAAAAGATTGGTTTTCATTATACCCTTGGTATGGTTGGTAGTTGTTATAATACTGAGATTGAAAACCATATTATCACCAGTATTATATGATTGATCTTGTGCACCGTACATGTTATTTCAGTAAGGAAACATGACGAGTCACAAGAAAAACTACTAAAACCTAAAATAAGAATAAAAATAAAATAAAAGTGATACTTAAAACCTTTTTTCAGAATTTACCTCCCTCTTTTGACGAGTGGATAATACCTTCAACTAGTTGTTAACACCACGAAAACCTAAAAATATGAAAAACACCCTAGAAAAACTTGAAAATTTATAAACTACTAAAACAGGCTAAAACAAATAAAAAATCAATTAACCACTGCTCTGCGCAGTGGCGCCAAATATTGATGCGTGTCGTAAGTGCAACAAATTACTCAAGATATTTTCCACTAATTAACTAGTAATATAGTGATAGTAGGGATCGTTCCCACAAAGAGCTGTGTAATTAAGATGTTATTGAGATTAGCAAAACCAGAATAAAAGTAATACTAAGGGGGATAGGTTTAATTAAATAAAAATATAATGAAAAGATAATAAGAGAAAGAGATGATTAGGGAGTCCTTCGTCGTTACCAAATGTTGACTGAAATAGTATATTTATCTATTTTTCGTTAGAATCATTCATCACCAACCGTAGAATAGCAGGTACTCTTAGCTATCCCCAAAAGTCCTTCTATCACCGGATAACAGGTACGCTTAGTCACCGGATTCTATCCAACTGAGCCGCCTTGAGGTACGCTTACAAGGTGTAACTCAATTGTACGCTTTAAGGTTTCTGAATTTAAGTTTGATCCCAGTAGTTAGACTCAGTATGCTTGGTCCACTTGCTAGTGTTGTCTTCACACCCAATTGCTCCACAGAATCCCTTTGCAAGGTCTCACATTCTCTACTTGTGTAGGAGATGATCGACAATTGCGGATCGTTCAACTCTCTACTAGCAATAGAATGATCAATAGATTAATCTAGCATGCACTCCAAACAATCTAAGAAATCAATCATAAACTCAAGATATAGTGAAAAAAAAGGATGATGATAATAACTTCAAACAAACTTGTATTATCTAATAAAGATTCACGCTTAAAACATTAAATTCATCCTTCATCAACAAAGGCTTATCTACTCATATTACATAGAAGAATGGTTTTCCTCTAAAGGGGTAAACCCTAGGTTTAAGATTAGAAGTTATGATATGAGAGGTAGAGATTGTGTAAAGATTTAGATATATTATAATGATGTCTTCTCTGAGCCTTAGATGTCTTATTTTATATCCTTTAATGCTTTGCCCTCAAGTATCTTCTCCTTCTAGGTTTTTAAAATCCTTCCCTAACCATGTTTACTTGCGTTAGAAGTCAAAATACGTCAAAACACTTCCCTTGGGTTAGCCACAGTCGGCATGGTCTATTCCAATGAGCAATGCTGACTCTAGGACAAAAATAGCTCAAATTCTCTGCCCCAAAACATTCTACAGTCGGCATAGTCGATTTTCTATAATCAATGCCAATTGTTGGAGTCAAATTCCCATGAGCAATGCTGATCCTAAATCGTGTTACAGTCGGCATAGTAAGGAGCAATGCCGACTGGAATGATATAGACGACTTTTCTTGCTTCAGCTATTTTGTCCATAACTTTGTCGTGCGATATCGGAATAACCTTATTATTTTCACGTTCTCTTCAAGATGGTATTAAGAAATACTATATTTGAATGAGTTGAATTTGTCTTTGGCCCTTCTTTACTTGTATAACTCAATTTCCTTGTTCGATTTTGGATGATTCACCTAATATAAGACATAAGATAGAAAACAAATGTAAAACAAGTAATATACAAGAATTATAGCAAATATTAGAATGGGTGTGACACTAAAAACATGTGAATTATGCACTTATCAATAGGTCCACGTCAGGAGTTGGAAGAAAAATCTAGGAGAACAAGAAGGGAGGTGTTGATGAGGCTAAGGAGAAGAAGGGAGGAGTAACAGTTGCTGCTATGAAGAAGACGAGAGTAACAAGGAGTAGAAGAATTTAATGTTATCAATGAGATTGATCACTTTGAATGTATATGATGTGTTTTCTTTCGTTTTTCCCTGGTGTTTTAAGTTATTTTGAACAATATGTAGTAAGTGATGAACCTGTTATGTTATTTTGTTGTTGCATTTTCTGTTATGTTTAGACAATATTATGAACCTATATGTTTAGAAAATATCCAGTTAGAAAATCCATTTACTGAATTAACCGAACAATTGGTTTGGTTAAGAAACCAACTTTTCGGTTGGCATCGTTTAAAAGTTTTGCAAAACAGAGAAATATTCTGTTCCAAAAAAGATTGAAAACCTTTACCGAAGTTCTGACTTGGACTAAGAAGTTCGTCTAGAAATATCGATTTTTCGACCTTGCCAAACTTCTACTTTGAAAGTAAAAATTTTATTTTTTAAAACAAATAGATCCGTTGGGACCTCTATATAAATGTTGGACTCTATAACTCAATTTGCACCACATATTCTCGTCATAAATTCAACTTTTTACACTAATTATTTATCTTCATCCAATTTTTTTGCATTTCTAGTAACAAATAGAACCATTCACCCAAGAGGATGATCTAATGCTTGTTCATGCTTTCGTTTCGTCTTATCGTGAAAAACCTAATGAACGTCATTCGATGTTTTGGAAGAGAGTCAAAGAATTCCATTTCGAATTAGATGGGAACCCTGAACATTTTAGATGAATGGAGTTAGCTGAAAGATTTCAAATTATACTCTATAGTTTGCGAGACTACATCAGAATTCTCCGTAGGGTAAGGAGATATCATCGCAGAGCAACGTTCGAAAAAAGAGTGAGTATTTAAACACGTTTATCTTATTTAATTGAGTCCTTTTGCTTTTTCATACTAACTTAATTATGCTTTTATTTTAGAGAGATAGAGTTCAAAGTATTTGGGAAATACTTCATTCATGGTGGAACAACATTCGAGCACGAGGCCTTTTATTGTTATTTGAAGAGACTTGCTCTGAGAGTCATTGGAATGATATCCGCCGAGATTCGTTAAAGAGCTATATGTCGAGATTCATATATTTAGCTACTAGATGTAAAGTTATTTGAATTTAATATGATGTAATGATATGTAAGGGGATGTAATATGGGTTAGTTATGTAGTGGGTGATTTTATGAATGACAACAAATGTTATCTTGCTTTTTAGTTCATCTATATTTGTAGATGGACCTCTAACTTATAAGATACAAAGTAAATTAGAGAAATGTTCATCTAGTAAACGAAAAACAGTTTTCAGCAGAACCTTTTTAGTTTCCACACTTTTCTAAAAATATAGCCGTTATGAACATGTATTCTACATATACCAAGCTATTAATTGACGTTAAAAATCACATATTCACTCAAAATTGATACTCACTAATACTAAGATTACTCTATATGAAGATTTATCTCTTTGCATAAACTATGTATTGTTCCATCCAAAGATGGGTGAAGAACGACGTCAAAATGGTTTAGTTAATATGAGTTATTGGGGTAAAATTCTTGAAAACTTCTGCACTAAAAAAATGGAAACCTCATAACCTGATGTTGTAGTGCAAATTCGAGAGGAAAGGAGAAGATGGAAAGGAAATAATTTTGAATACAAAGCTCATTACGACATCCTTAGTAAGTTTCTCATAGCACGTATTGGGTGTTGAGGATGCTGAAAATGTATTCGATTTCTGTACTTATAATTGTGTGTTAGTAGAAATATTGGTTTCTATCCTTGTGATTCAGTATGAGTAGTATATGTAACCAAAAAATTTGGAACTCTTGTATAATGTTAGGCTAAGAAGTAGAATCTCAAATCTAGCCGAACTTCCATTTCCTCATAAAATTATAAAACTTCGGTTACCTGGCACACTTGTTTTCCTAGGCAAAAAATTTTCAGAAAAAAATCCGGTAAATTCAGTAAAGTTTGGATACATGCAATCTTCACTATCCTAAACGAAATTCTAACAGAATTTTGCAAGTTTGGCTAGCTTTGAAATTGTCATTCCTAGATGAACATTATACTGGGTTGAGCATCTTCTAGCCGAAATTTTGGGGTGAATATAGCACTGTAACCTTCTGTGAAATAATGAACCACACAATTGAATGCAGAAGCGATTAAGTGCCAACAAATCGGCATAGTCATCCAATGACCCATGTAATAGGATTGGCCCCGTGTAAACGACTTTGATATTTTTATAAACTCCAAGTTCACCCAACATCCATCCCTTTCATCATTGTATTGTAAAATGAGGGGTTCTTCCATAGTTTCGTCAACAACTTTTGCAGCATATATGTGATTTGGTAACTATTTTATTCCTTGGCATGGTACTGAAATGACCCTAGTAGTCCAACAGGAATGTGAAAACCACAATTGCTATCGCCAGGGACGTCATCGGTGGATATGACGTACTCATGAATGATTTGAGGTAGTTCTTCCAAGTACGACATATCAACAAATGTTCGACCATTTTGTTGATTACGAAACACTGAGCTTTTAGCTTCACGTCTCGAATAGGTGGTTCGCTTAGTGGCGATGGAAACATCATACCTCTTTTCTTCATATCTCGTTCACTTGGTTCTCCTTTCTCTTCACTAGTCCGACCTTTTTTGTTGTATTCTTCAGCGTACATTGCCGCAGTATACTCATGACCTGAAGGATCTCTATGATTAACGTGGATGTCACCATGCTTCTTAGCCAAAATATTTGAATACTTCCCCATTTGTTTCCTTTTTTCTTTGGTACTTGGCCTACCTATGGGCTTACTCTTTTCCGGTTCATAAGCATTCTCCGAAGTGTGTGGATAAAGGAACGTCCTCATCTCATCCCAAAAGATTTGTTGTTGGATTTTGTTCATTTTCTGGTACATCTCGAGTACGGTTCTTCCAAATTCGGTATCCCTAAACTCTTCTACGGGATCTTTCATTGGAGGGTTGAAAGTTAATTTTTTCTAAAATGGATCAACGTCGTCTATAGGAATCATTCCATGTTCATAGTTGACTATAATATGGCGACAAGGTAATCCCATTGATTCTTCATGTTGCAAACACACAACTCTTCCGGCTTGATATATCCAAATCTTTAATCAATTTAACTTATACAATCAACTTCTTAATACATGTATGGGACACGTTAAAATGAATTTCCTTGAGCAACGAAAGCTCATCCCATTTCTTAATCTTGATGATAGATCTCTTTTGGAACTTTTATTTGATTTTATCAATGTCGCGAATGAAGTAATTTTCCATAGCATCAAACACAGTCAAAAAATTATATCAACACATCAGAAAAGATTCTTCTTCAACTGGTGGTGAGCCGCTTTTGCAAAACTCGTCGCTTGATTGCCCAAATGTTTGTGTTGGTTGGTAAAGGCATAAGCAAACCTCTCTTTATGCGGTTCCAACCATTGGTTCATCAAATACAGTATCATATCTGGGTACTCGGGGCTAGTCCAAGTCCCGATAAACATCGTAAGATTTAGATTATAATCATCCTCGATGAGACCAAGTCAATGAGTCCCATTCATTGGAAAAACAAGTCGATCTGGCTTCATTTAATTCGTATTTTTTATCAAATTCCTCTTTCTCTTTGGCTTCTTCATCTTCTGGTAGATTCTTTAACTCATCGTGACCTCTTTTCTTTGGTGGTACAGTTTGAGGCTCACACATATGCAACATATTACACCATATGTGGAACATACATAGAAGATTATGTGCTAACGGGAAGACTACGTTTATTGCATTCATTAATGCGAGTTCGTTGTCGGTGACTATAACTCTAGGAATATATTCACCTCGGAAGATTAACCTTACTTGTTGCAACGTCCAACTGTAACTAGGCTCCTGCTCAACCTTCAAGAAACAAAAAGCCACGCTAAACACTGACTTGGTCGACGCAAGCCCAACAACATTTAACAATGGCATCTCGTACTTATTAGTCTTGTAAGTGCAATCCAGTATAAGAAATTGTTAAAATCATTGCGCCAATTGAACACACATCAGATGCGCAATAAAGAGATGTGTTATTTCTCTATCCCGACCTACTTGCTTTTGACCGACGTAGTTTTCCTGTTGTGCCACAAAAAATAATTGTTGCTTTAACTTCCTATCTCTCCATTCCTTCTTTCTCAATTTCTCGTTCATTGTAAATGATGGACAAAGAGGAAAGGTTATCCTTGTTATCTTCTTTTAGTATGCGAAGCATTTTAATCGGTGGAATACGCATGTTCCTCATCTTACCCATTTTATCCATTTCAAGAGGGATGAGCCTTGCAGTGAATGAATGTCCTTCAAGATGTTTAGGAGGTGGTTATCTCTGCCTTCCACATCTTTGATTAGAACCCATTTCACTAATTCTTTTTTGATATTAGGTACAAGATTGAATGGGAAATTAGTCTTTTTTGAGATAGTTACGTTCTTTCTCTTGTTCTTTCCGTTATACACATATATAACCCTTCTTCTTGTGGTTTTTTGACTTACGACTTCTCTCACAAACCATTTCAAAGAGGGTTTTGCTAGATTTTACATTCAAAACCAATACGCGCATATCCCGTTTTGCATATGTTTTTTAGCGGAACTTTTTACTTAATCGGGATTATCCGATGTCAGCATTGAGCAAAACACAAGGTTACAAAACTTGACAATTTTCTTTAAAACATTTAAGTACATATAAATTAGTAACCTACCAAGTCATTATCATAATGATGTGATGTATCTTCGTATGTAATATCAACATGGGTAGGTTGATCGTCCATAGATAGAGGTTCCGATTGGATTTACAAATAAATGACGATGTTAATTGCAAAAAGAAAATACTGCAAAGTTCGGCTAAGAGTAAATCTTCATATGTAACTGAAAATATGAGTTCGACTAGGTCGAAATAACCTATATGAGCCGAACATATAAGTTCGTCTAGGACCTTTACTACCATTCACTGTCGAACTTTGTACTTAAAGTTCTTGTTAGTTCTATAAGACTATAACTAAGAGTTCTCCTAAGAGAATTTTAGGCTCGAACTAGCCGAACATTACTCTGGTTCATCCAGAACTAGACGAACATTATGAGTTCTTCAATTAGGTAGCCGAACTTAGTCCAAAACTTCATGAACTCAAAGTTCGTCTACCTGTGTTTTTCATTTTCCTAACCGAACTTATATCGTGCTTGCCGAATCTAATTAGCTATAAAATTTTATATTTTCACCAAATTTATGCCAATTCAAGCAATAAAAACACATTAACTATTATACCTGAGCATCAAAAAAATTACAACCTTCATATTCTTCGTTGTGACCTCATTTTGAGATTGAGATTGGGTTTCGCGAAAAAAACATTCACCATTTAACAAATCATCCATCACCGGATCGTTGTGAAGATTAACGAATACTTTGTTTACTCTACGATTTAAAGGTTCCAATTCCTCGAAGCTTGCACTAGAATCACTCATTTTGAATTTAAAAATCACCAAATTTAGTTTTCAAAAATTATATGGATAAGGGGACCATGAATTACTTCCTAATAATCTTAAAAAAATGGGAATGGTTCGCTCAAAATCGGAGTGGTCCCCGAAAATTTGTTCAAAAGAAACTCTTAAAAATTGAAATTTAGATAGTGGACTCGAGGGCTTGACCTGGCTTTAGCCCCGTCTAGCTCTCTCATAGGTCTGTCACTGCTCAACACCCGTCTAGCTCTCTCATAGGTCTGTCACTGCTCAACATGATAGTTGCTTCACATAATAATATATGTATTGCCTGGTCTTTGGATTCCAACAAGATAAACAAAGTTTTTGTGGTATATTTTTGTAATAGGATAGCAAGTACCAACACTATGCCAATCCAAAATTTTATTTTCCCCTCTAGTTCCAATAATAATATAGTCTCCAAAGATCAAAATGCAAACAAAGTTCTGTATCATCACCAACACTATTATTATCTACCGTCCTACTTTCTCTTTAAGCTTGAAGTTCTCTGCCTGAGAATCAGTGGAGTGCTGTATAATCGGAGGGAAACACCTTAGACCCCTTATCAAGAAAGTTTGGACATAAAAAGAAAAAAATAAAATAAAAGAATATGAAGTTCAAAATAAAGACTTTACAAGCCGGCACAACATCGAACGTTTAGGCTGGAGTCGTTCAAACGCCGGGTTTATCTTTTTTTTTTCTTTTTATCCATAAAAATATTTTGGGTTAAGGATTTTTACTTAATATGACATAACGTCCACTAATAGATGTTTGTTGAAATTTCTTTGTAGAACTTGATTTTAATGAAATGCAGGTGAGGAGGAGTCAATTTCAATACTAAAGACATTGGCGATAAGATTAGAAAGGCTGAGCTCCTCCCGTTGTAATTCATGGGACACGATCGTAGGCCTCTCCAACCATATGGCAAACGGGAAGAACCTTCCAGTGTCATCTCTTATTGATATTTCTCCAACCATATTGCAAATGTTGTTGGTACCGGATGAAGCAAAACATGATTCATAATGATAATATCTGAGTAGCCATTTAAGGTTAAAATGTTCTTAGGTGCATCAACAACGGAGATCTTTCTGAGAATGGTTTATTTGGAGGGTGTTTAAAGGGTTAGATTGGATTCAATTTGAATCCTTTTTTCCAAAGAGCTAACTGGAGTCAAAGTTTGACTGAAATTGACTAATGAAGCTGTAATGTTGTTTTATGGGATAAATCATGTTGTCCAAGAGTAACACAGATAAATACAAGAAGAAGACCTAAACTAAAACTATACAAATGGTCATGTGGTGATGTAAGAAGAAGAAAAACTGAATCATTGTACGGCCATCATTGATTCAGTTTGTTTGATAAGATACTTAAGCGGGATGAACGCCGATTAAAGCCACGGCCATCATTGTACGGTTATGTGCAGCAACTATCCCTCTCGGGTCATCCTCGAATACCACACACCTGGATGGTTTGCTGTCTAACTGGTGAGGTGAATATAAATGGGATTAGATATTCTGTTTGATCAACACTATAAATGGGATGCTGATATAATCTACATATGTTTACTACACAGATAACAGCTAAAAAGCCTTAAACCGATAAGGAAATGACTAAGCAACCATCTTGATTCTGAAATGACTAAGCAACCATCTTGATTCTGACCGAATAAAAGATAAATATCAGGGGATGACACCATACCTTAACTGCTGCAGAGAGGAATTTATGAGCTACTGATTCCATTCCATCCTCTTCCGTCACAATAGCCTACGCCTCCAAGAAAAACGCTAGTAAGATCAATTCGTCTCTTTGTTATACATGTTAAATAATTCAAGCAAGGATTCACAACTTGGACCAATTGACCCAGACGCCCAGGTAAGGATGGTGAACTGTTGGCTATTTGCAACAGAAGTTTGCTGAAGCTATAGAGCCGTTGCAAATTTGCACACTGGAATCATTTGCAACAAAGCATTACACAAAAATCACATGTACGGCTTCAGTGAAGTGCTTTCTGTCCAGTCTCAAATATTGCATTATTGGTGTCTCAGATAACTGAACTCCATTATGAGGACATCACAGATCTTCGAAAGGAGCTAGCTAAATGTCTAATTGGGAGCATGTCCTGACTAGGCAGGTTTAAACTTTAGAATACAGGGATCAACTATAATCACTCCCTAAAATATCATTGCTTAATAATAATAATCATTTAGTCAAATTCCAGTAAATAAAAATTAATGTTTAAAGAAGCTATTTTGAAACAACAGATTATGAATTGGCATTCAATATATACTTATATTCACTCAAACAACCAACATGAACATGCAGGTGAAGACCCAATATTCAACGTTTGAACAGAAGATTTCCTTCAGAGATGCACAGAAGGCATGTAGGATAGCAGGTTTGGAAACCCAAATCAGTTTAAAGGGAAACCTTAATCATTTAAACTTTAAAGATGGGAAGGCTGCACATTGCAGTATGCAGTCATTCAAATTTAAGCCTTCTAGGTTCACTATGTTGCGGATTTAAGCTCAACATGTCCTTTAACTATGGATATGCCGCTGGTGGTGTAACTTCCACCATTTCAAATATACCTTTACTCACAAAAAAATACATGAAAAACGAAGGCCACCACTGTAACAAGATATCCACCGACGGGAAAAAGAAATAGTTAGAAGATATATCCAACCTGGAAATATTTGCGGAGTCCTAGATGCTTCAAAGCCTCAAGGAGAGTTTTCCGATCAAGGCACGATACAATGGCACACATGGGACGCGGGCTGTAGAGACAGCATCCGGCCACTCTCTCACTCCTTCAATAGGTGCTTTGAGCTGAATGAAGAATAAGGATCAATAAACTGCTTTATCGGAAAGGTACACAATGAATGAAACAATATAACCCACACAAATAACTGAAAGGGAGATCTAACTTTGAGAAGATTCTCGAAATACAGCTCCGATAGCCTGGATTCAATCTAATCCACTTCATTGTCTTCGTTCTCCCAGAACAACACCTGAGCAGTTTGATTTCAGAGAGGTGCATAAGAAAGTTAATTCTCGAATACAAAAAATTAAAAAGCATTTTTACGGATGGCCTCATTATGTACAGAAATCAGGAGAACCGGAATGGCGGTATGAAAAGAATAAGTTATAAAAGAGGCATAACCAAATCACCCGTAGAGGAACAACAACAACTAACCTTACGTTGAACATGATCAGCACTAGCGTACAGCATGGATTTTTCAACAGTGCCACCACCAGGGATGTTTTTTCCTGGTTAACATTCAAAAGTATACATTAGAATACGCCTAATTAACAAGAGTAATGCCTTTCTTTAAATTTTGCTAAGTGGACATATATCAACACCGGTACTTGTGACGGCAGTGGGCATTGCTGTCTCCAATGTCCTCTAGGGTATAATGAAAACCTAGATTTGATGAAACTGAAACTGAACTAACTTAAGTTTCAACTTCCCAGAGCCACTCTTCCACCAGCTCTCTATGAGGCCCAATTGGAGCATGGTTTTTATTAATTCTACATTCCCACCAATTTTGTTCTCAAGTAATCCAAATCCCCATATAGGAGTGTATCAGTTTGCCTTTGAGTTTGAGGTTAATGTGTTGGATGCAGATACTCGTACCCATATTATATAGCTAACCACTTATGTGGAAATGCAAAAACACTCAACATTAAAAGTTCACAAGTCCAAGAACTCAATCAATCCAAGACAACTACCAATCAGGAATGTCATAGAAGGTGGAAAGAGCTTAATAAGAATAGACATTATCATGTTTTCTCATTGGCAGATATTACCAACCATAAACCAGAAACAAAACCGCTAATAAAAACAGCAAAAATATCAACTGAGGAGTAATTGGTGTTTCCATTTTAAGGTAAATTACGTACCCTCTTTGGAGGCAAGCTGTTCCCAAGCATTTAACTTCAACGTTCTTGTATCCGCCTGAAGATAACAATGAGACTACCACACAAAACAAAGTATGTCTATCGATCTTTAAGTAACTCTATAAATGACTTACCACCACATTATCCCACGAGAAAATAAGTCCAAAAGCTTCATCAGGCTTCATTGCATAGAATTCTTTGCAAGAATCCTTCTTGCATTCTATCATTCAAAAAATCCTTCAAAAACAAAAAATAAATAAATTTAATCCATCAAATTCTAGCAACTGTATTAAAATTAAGATGGTAAATAAATAAAGTAAAAACTTAATATCATCAACTTTCAATGGACCATCTAGTCTAAATGTTTCAAACCCTTCTCCATATTCAGCTCCAATTGCCTGTTATTCTATCAAATAAAACGTTTTGTTCAAAAAACCGTTTCCCCCCCTAAATGTAACGTTTTAGGGTTCGGAATTGAAAAAAGTCAAAATTTTACCTCTTCTTCTCTGAAAATTCTACTGGGTGAAGGTGAAAATCCATTTTCATCAGACCCAGAAGAAGAAGCTCTGGTTATGATTCGATGACGCTGTGTGTTGTAATTTCGGCGCTTTAATTTCTGTAAAAGAAAAAACAGAGGAACTGAAGAAGAATTGGAGATGAAGAGATGATTTTGCAGGATTGCATGGGATTTTTGAAAAGCTGAGAGAAAAATTCTAAACGAGTGAAATGAAATCCCATTGGAGATACAAAACGATTCACCTCAGCAGGCTTGTATTTTTCATCTGGGCCTAAACCCGGCTAGTTTTGGTGGATTCAGTTGACCGAACAGTTTGACAATAAAGGCAGCCTCGATAAAATCAGAAATTAGGTTGGGATTGTTGGAACTATTACTTAGTTAGTTGAAATTTAAGTTCGTCAGTAACATGTTTGAGATTACATTTCGTCGAAATTATTGTATGAATAGTTGGTTAGCAACATATTCGAAGTTGAAGTTTTTCGAAATTATTACCCGGAAAATTCGACAGCAATATGATCGAATTCAAAACGTGTTTAAGCTTTTATGACAAAGTTCGTACTAAATGTTGTGCTGAATTTTTGTCCACAACATAATCGAATTCAAAGTTCGTAGAAACTATTGTGTTGACTTTCTATCCACAGCATGATTGAATTTAAAGTTCATTAGAATTGTTGTATGAAAGGTTCTTCAATAAATTAATCTATTTTATATTTCTATGAGTTTTTGTCAGAAGAGTTTGTTGACAACGAGATCGATATAAATTTTTTTTTTGAAAATCACCACCACTAGAAAACATTAGCGTAGCCAATGGACACCTTAATCGTCATATCAGCCAATGGACACCTTAATCGTCATATCAGCAAAGTCGCAATAACACTTCAACAATATATGTACACGATTGAAATATTTTCGCACCACTTTAAAGTACTATGCATATATTTATTCATATGAACCTTCTACAATGTGGCAATATTTTTACATGCCTATGTCATGGATGAACCTAGTTAGGGGGCTGGAAAAAATATTCAGGCTTGTGATAAATGCTTTAGTCAAGCCCAATAATTAGGAAAAAAAATATATTTAAGCTTGTTGACTTGGGGGATGACCTAGGATTAAACCCAGTTAGCTCTCTCCTAGATCCGTCCCTGCCCTATGTAGTGAATTTTATATATAGATCTTGTTTCGTCACGGACAGAACCGAGTCAATTTGACAAGTTTATCTCAATAAGGTTCTCATTAGAAACTTGGAATTTTTATTTTCAAATGTTATATCCTTAACATGTATGCCTATCTTAAGCTTGAATAGATGTAATATAACAACACCAATTTTTAAGAAATTTTTTTTAATGTTGGCTTATTTTTATGACTAAATTTCCATATTACTTCTCAACTTGTTAACTCGTCTCGGCAAGATCAAATTCGGCCGTTCCGACGAGTTTTTCGACCAAATCTCTCGTTTAACAGAGGTTAAAAGACATGTCTCGGCAATGGACCGAGATTGTTGGTTTCGGCCATGGACCGAGATCATGAGTCTCGGCCAGATATCGGATATCTTGTCCAAGACTGACTGCATTGTGTGCACCCTAAAAACCATGCAAACTGTACTAACAAAATATCAGTACACTCTATGTATGCTACCATTATCTTTAACTCACCGGGCAGAGATAGAAGTCAGAAATCTTGTTATGGAGGGTAGATAAAGTCTTGTTATGGAAAATTAAGGATAAATAGGTTTTGGATCCAAATTTATTGAAAACATAGGCTTTGGATCCGCTGAGTGATGTGTATTTTAATTATAAAACCGTAAGTGTACGGCTGTTGATTTGAGAGTATACAAATATGGTTCGTTTCACAGGGATTTTAAAAGTTGTAATTTCTAATTTGAAAATATTTATATGCTAATAACAAATTGATTGAGTTGGTGACTAGAATTCTAAAAATGCAACAAATATTAAAAAAGATATTGTATATAAATGAAAGAAAACCTATAGGATGTCGAGATTCCATCACTACTATGCGTACTAAATGACTGTAACTATTCTCTATAATTTTCTCAAAATACTACACAAGACGATTTCGGACAAAATATTTACGTCTTGAAAAATATGGAATTTTAAAAAATTATTTTTCTCAAAGAATTAATAATTTTCTTCACTATAAAATTCTAGTCTCTAGCAAAAATAAATAAATCAATTAATCAAGCATAAACACATGAAGAAATTATTATCGTGATTAAACAAGAAATAGGACCAAGAGAATTGTTATAGAAAATACTCACAACATGTTAGCAAACATAGTAGGACTTCCTATCTAATCCTATAAATGAAATTTAGGTACTCATGGCGATTGAGGCACAAGAAAATAGAGAAAAAAACTTTGTATTCATAATTTTATAAATATTTACAAAAAAGAACTGACCCAGAATGTAGCTGAAAGAGTAGAATTATTGAACTAATTATCGAAACAACAAAAGCTTTTTTGTGCATTAAACTCATAACTTTCTCTTAACAGTTGAGCAAAACCATCGCTGAAGCAGCTGAATAGGCGATGGTTCTCAGCAACAGTTATGAATAGGCGATGGTTCTTCTTCTTCTTCCTCCTCTTCCTCGGTCTGCAACTCAGAAAATTTTGGAACTTTTTTCTCTCTTAAATCTGGCTCTCGCCAACCTCCCCTCGACTCTTCCTTTCTTATCCTATTTATACTAGAATATCAATAACTCGTGTATCTTTCCAAAATTCACAAAGTTATTCTCGGCAGTAACAAAGCAATCTCGAACTGATTTTTATTTCTCTTTTAAACCAAATCTCGTTGATTCTGTTGCCCTCTTAATTTGTTGCTTTGTTTCCTTATCACTACTCGAGCAAGTATCTTCTCCATAAAACCAAAGATTATTATTCTTTCCTTTTTACGGTAAACTCGTGATTTAGAGAGATTTTATTTGATTTTTACGTGTCCCACTTTGTACAAACTCTTATTTAACAAGGCAAGAAATATCTTGTCTTATATCCTAAAAATTCTTCTTTAATTCTTGTTTACAAAGTCGACAGTTTAGAGAGTAAACTTTCCCGACAATCTTTTTGTTTGAATTTGAGAAGGAAGTGCCTTTATCACTTTTCTGGGTACCTTTAACACTTTTTAAGCCAATTTTTCCACAGAAGTTTATTCTTCGAAAATACCTAAATCATAGTAAATAATTATATTAGTACAAAAATTGAGTACTAACAATATAAATATGAGATCAATTAAGACACAAAAATATGTCTATCACTGAGCTGGATGGGAAACTGCCAACTCTTTCCATGGGCTGCCTCTGTCACTAGTTATTAGCGTAGCAATAGTTATTCTCTTCCTTGGAGATGATTGTTTGTTTTCTTTGTGTGTGTTTTTTTTTGATGAAGTGATAAGCTATCATATCTCAACCTAGAGGTGTAAAACGTGTCGACCCATCATAATCCAGCCAATTTTCTTAGTACTATTATGGTTTTTCACATCTCGTCTTTAACAACTTCTACGTGTATTTTAGACTTTGGTCTTGATATTCTTGAAGTCTATATAATCTTTATTTTATCATGATTGAAATTCTAGGAGGTGGAGAATAAATACAACATAAAACTTGCTACTATTTTAACAAGAGCAAATTACACAATTTTCCGATTACTTGAAGATATAATTAAAAATAAGGTACATTATCACTATGCATCACTCAAAATAAAACCTTAATTAAGAAACACCTGGATGGTTTGCGATCTAACTGGTGAGGTGAAAATAAATGGGATTAGATATTCTGTTTGATCAATACTATAAACAGGATGCTGATATAATCTATATATGTTTAGTACACAACTAACAACTAAAAAACCTTAAACCGATAAGGAAATGACTAAGTAACCATCTTGATTCTGACCGAATAAAAGATAAATATCAGGGGATGACACCATACCTTAACTGTTGCAGAGAGGAATTTATGAGCTACTGATTCCATTCCATCCTCTTCCATTACAATTGCCTACACCTCCAAGAAAAACGCTAGTAAGATCAATTCGTCTCTTTGTTATACATGTTAAATAATTCAATCAAGGATTCACAAGTTTTGTTAGATTAGAAAGCTGATATGGGATTTGTGATTCTTGAAAATCGTTCGAGGCAAGATCTAGATACTCGAGATATGTAATCTTAGAAAGGGAAGGTGAGAATTTACCGGTCAATGCAGTGTTCGGTTGGATATCAGAACTATAACTTATCTTTGGGGGTTCCTGCAGTGTACTGTGGAAGCTCTGTGTTTCACAAGTTGATGGAGATGACATGATAAGAGTCATATGTAATATCATATAATTGTTACACTCTTCTTACGCCACTATTAGTATGAGAGTATAAGTATGTAAGTGTGATGTGCACATGTGTGTGTCAGGTGTAGGTTAGCCTTTACAGGATGTTATAGGTGCACTTAGTTTCTTTGTCAGTTAAAAGGAACTTTCCCTTTCAATTGTAATATGTAATGTGTGATTCAATTGCATGTGCTTCTGTCAAAAGAATTTCTTCTTCTTCATCTTTTTTCATGGTATCAGAGCAACAAAAAGTTGCGATTCTCATTTCTTCTGCTGATTCATTTCTCATAGTTCAATTTCTTCTTTCTATGTTTCATGATTTGTGAGTTTGCAGAACCATCTTCAACAAACATGGAGAATCAAACTTCAAACTCCATCTCTAGGGTATCTTTAAATCATCTAACAAATTTTGTTACCATCAAACTCAAAGATGATAACTACATTACCTGGAAAAATCTCATGCTTCCAGTTATTCGAAAATACAAGATTCAGAAGTTTCTTGATGGAACCTTCATTTGTCCTGTTCAATACAAAACAAAACGAAATCAAGAAAATGGAATTGAAAATCCATTGTATACTGATTGGCTTGATGAAGATGCTACAATCATGATGTGGATTCATTCCACAATTTCAGACACAGTCATTGCATACTTCTATAGATCTACCTCTTCTCATTATCTGTGGACTAGCATTGAGGAAAGATTTACAAGATCATCCTCAACTCATTCAATCCAGCTGCGTGCTAAGTTGCTGGCTCTTAAACAAGGTGACAAATAAAATTCCTAGTTTAATAAATGAGATCAAATCTATTTCTGATCAACTTGCTGCAGTAGGTGAGATTATTTCTGATCAATAACTAGTTGTTATAACTCTATCAGCATTAAACTCAGATTATATACCTTTTGCAACTGCTATGAGACATCGAAATCCACCTATATCTTGCATTGAACTTCATAATCATCTTCTCAGTGAAGAAGTAGTCATTACTGACAGAAACAAATCTTTACTAAGTGAATCTGCAAATACAGCTTTTGTTGCACATATCCTAATTCAAGAACATACAACATAGGTTTTGAAGGAAGATTTCGTAGTTATCATTCTCAATTTATGAGATCTAGTAGACCTCCTAATTTTAAGTATGGCAGATCTTTCACTCCTATGTCATCCAGTAGCAGCTCAGTTTCATCTCAAACTAGCTCTATTAGGCCTACTACTACTTTTCAGCCCTCACCTTCCTCAACTTTAGTTTGTCAAATTTGTGAAAAATCTGGTCATGGTGCTCTTGAGTGTAGAAATAGACTCAATTTTGCATATCAAAACAATCATACACCACAACATTTGACTGCTATGCTAGCTTCTGCAAATATAATGGGTGAAAATCCTTGGTATGCTGACACTGGTGCCAACAATCATATTACACATGATGATTCTGAAATGCAAGGTGTTTCTTCTTATGATGGTGCTGATGAGATTCAGGCAGCAAATGGGGAAGGTATGCACATAACTCATACTGGTTATTCTTTAATATCTACACCATCTTATACTTTCACTCTTAATGATATTCATCTTGTACCAAAATCTGCTCAAAACCTTATCTTTGTTCATAAGTTTACTTCAGATAATAATTGGTCTATAACTTTTGATTGTTCTGGGTTCTTTGTGAAGGATTTATCAACTGGGAAGATAATTTTGCAAGGCCCACATAAAAATGGACTTTATCCAATCCATTTCTTACACTCTTCTTCAAATAAAGCTCTCTCTGCTGTCACAACTACTGTTTCTCCAGAGGTTTGGCATAAGATACTTGCTCATCCTTCTTTTCAAACACTTCAACATGTTTGTAAATCTTTATCTACAAATAATATAATCAAAACACCAATATTCTGTAGTGATTTCCAAATAGGTAGGAGTCACAAATTACCAGTTATTATGTCAGTCCATTCAAGTTCAAGTCTTTTAGAACTTTTGCACCTTGATCTTTGGTGTCCTTGTCCTGTAACATCCTTTTGTGGTTAAAAATATTATGTGAATATAGTGGATGGTTTCTCTAAATTTTGCTAGATTTTTCCTTTTTATGATAAATCTGATTTTAAGAAGATATTTTTTCATTTCAAGGCTCAAATTGAGCTTCAGTTAAATTGTCTTATTAAAGTGGTTAGAACTGATGGTGGTGGTGAATTTTCTAAATAAGGAACTCTCCTCATTTCTTGATGCTAGTAGTATTATTCATGAAATTTCTTGTCCACACACACCTGAGCAGAATGGTGTGGCAGAGTCTAAACATAGATATTTGGTTGATATTGGGAGGACTTATCTCATCCAAGATGGTCTCTCTGGAGCTTACTGGGTGGAAGCTTTTAGTACTGTTAATTACACAATCAAAAGATTTCCTACTAGATCCTTGGGATTCAGATCTCCATTTGAGGTCTTATTTCATAAACAACCAGATTATAATTTTATTAGATCTTTTGGCTGCCTTTGTTTTCCCTGGTTAAGACCTTATACAGCTAACAAGTTATCTCCTAGAAGTAAATCCTGTATTTTCCTAGGCTACAACAGTCACCATAAGGGCTACAGATGCTTGGATTATCAAACTGGCAGAATTTATATATCCAAACATGTGGTGTTTCATGAATCTTCATATCCTCTAAAAGCATCTACTCCATCTATTGTTTCCTCCACTAGTTTGAATTCACTTACTACTATTGTTGCTGACAGTTTTTCTTCTAATAATGTTCCTGTTCAAGCTGAACCTCCAAGTGATCTGTCTCTTGCTTCATCTCCCTCTCCAGATGTTCTACTTCATACTACTGTTCTAGCTGTTTCACCAGCTTCTTCTCCTATTGCTTCTACAAATTGTTCTTCCTCTTCTGATACTGTTTCATCAGCATTACCTCATCTACCTACTAATGGGCATCTTATGACTACAAGGAGTAAACATGGGATCTTCAAGAAAAAGGTATTCTCTACAAAACACTCTCTTTCTGCTGCCTTCATTGCTTTAACTCCACCACCAATACCTACCAGATGATTCTATAGATAGATATAAAGCTAGACTAGTAGCCAAGGGATTTCATCAACAAGAGGGTCTTGACTATAATGAAACCTTTAGTCCAGTAGCAAAACCAACCACTATCAGAATCCTTCTTGGCCTGGCAGTTAATTCAGATTGTCTTATCATTCAGCTTGATGTGAGCAACGCATTCCTGCATGGGTATCAAGTTGAGGATGTTTACATGACTCAACCTCCTGGATTTGAGGATCCTGATCATCCCTCTATGTCTGTAAACTTCACAAATCCTTATATGGCCTTAAACAAGCACTCAGAGCTTGGTATGACAAGTTTCTCACTGTTCTTGTCTCTTATGATTTCAAGCTCTCTTCTGCAGATTCTTCATTATTTGTGTAGAAGATTAGTTCTAGAATTACATTTCTCCTGGTTTATGTTGATGATATTTTACTTACTAGCAACTCTAAGGCTTACTGCACTGCACTCATTACTGAACTTCAAACTCATTTTCCAATCAAGGATCTTGGTCCACTTCATTACTTCTTGGGTCTTGAAGTCAAAAGGAATGTTCATGGTTTGTTTCTATCACAAACCAAGTATGCTTTGGATCTTCTTACAAGATTTGACATGGCAGGGGATAAATGGTTCTTCTCTCCTGTCCCTGTTGGTTCAAAGCTTAAAGCTGATTCCAGTGATCTTCTAACTGATCATTCTTCTTATAGGTCTCTTGTTGGTGCTTTACAGTATCTTACCTGGACTCGACCTGAGATTTGATATGTAGCCAATCAGGTCTGTCAACACATGCAAAATCCTACTAATGCTCATTTTATAACTGCTAAGAGAATTTTGAGGTATATTAAGGGCACCATTGATTGTGTTGTTTTATTTAGCGAGGGATTATGTGTTGTGCATGGTTTTAGTGATGCAGACTGGGATGGAGATCCTGATTCCACAAGGAGTACTGGGGGATACTGTATTTTCTTTGGATGCACACCCATCTCTTGGTCTAGTAAGAGACAATCCTATGTTGCTAGGTCTTCTACTGAGGATGAGTTCAGAAGCCTGGAAAATTCTGCTACTGAGGTTCTATGGGTTTGCAAGCTTCTCACTGATCTTCATGTCTTCTTACCAGCTCCTCCATCTATGCTTTGTGATAATCTAAGTGTCATTTCTTTTTGTTCTAATCCTGTGTTTCATACAAGGATGAAACACCTAGCAATTGATTACCGCTTTGTGCGGGAACTAGTACAATCGAAGAAGTTTTTGATATCCTATATTTCTACTCATGGTCAGGCTACAGATATCTTTACAAAGGGTCTGGCAGGACCACGATTTGCTTTCCTCAGAGACAAGTTCAAAGTGCTTCCTAAGTCTGCACTGTTTCACTTGAGGGGGACTAATAACACATAATTGTTACACTCTTCTTACACCACTATTAGTATGAGAGTATAAGTATGTAAGTGTGTTGTGCACATGTATGTGTCAGGTGTAGGTTAGCCTTTACAGGATGCTATAGGTGCACGTTAGTTTCTTTGTCAGTTAAAAGGAACTTTCCATTTCAGTTGTAATATGTACTGTGTGATTCAATTGCATGTGCTTCTGTCAGAAGAATTTCTTCTTCATCATCTTTTTTCAATATAAAAGATCAAAACATTTCAGTAGTCAAAATTGGGCGCATTTATGAGCCGTCAATTAAGTTGTGGGCAGTTGAAAGCATGGAAGAATAAGTTGAAGAATATATTGAAGATGCAGTTGATAAAGATGATACAAATTTTCCACAAAAATCAGAAAAGAAATTATCCGGAGAAACAAAGTTGTTTCAATACGTCAATATTTACAGGACCGGATTTTTCCCGCAAAAACTAAAGAGGCAAGAAAGGTGCAATCAAAATATGTGAATTATCAGTTGCGGGATAAAATTCTATACCGCAGATCTTTTTGGGGACCATTACTTTGATGTCTATCACAAGAAGAAGGGCATCAAAGTTTCAAAGATATACATTATGGTGATGCGGAAAATCATAAGGGAAGGCGGTCACTTGCACTAAAAGCAAAAACGCAAGGATATTATTGGCCATTTATGCATAAAGATGCGGAAATATGGTAAAAAGATGTGAAGAATGTCAGCGTTACGCGAAAAGAATAAAAGCACCCGTAACAAAACTTAATTTTGTACTCAGTCCCTGGCCATTTGCAAAATGGGGGATAGAATTGTTGGACCATTAGTGGAACGTACTCAAAAAATAAAATATTTGATTGTAGCCAAATATTATTTCACCAAATGGGTTGAGGCCAAAGCTCTTGCACATATTAGAGATACCGATGTTTTTAAATTTTTATTTGAGAATATAATCTGTAGATTTGGGATTCCTGTAGCCATAGTCTCGGATAATGGACAACAATTACAAGGGAAAATAAATATTGACATACTTTTCGAAGCATTTAATATTCAAAAGAATAAGTCTACTCCACTCTATCCACAAAGCAATGGACAAGCTGAAGCAACAAATAAAACAATTGCCATGAATTTAAAGAAAACTCTAGATGGCCATCATAAACGATGATGTGAACAGCTTCATAATACATTATTGGCATATCACACAACAAGAAGGGAGTCCACTGGAGATCACCATTTCTTCTCACATATGGAGCAGAAGCAGTTATTCCAACGGAAGTCATTCTACCCACAACCAGAACAGAAGCATGGGAGAAGAACTTGAATTCAGACTTAATGCTTGAAAAGTTGGATGACTTAGAAGAAAGAAGAGAGGTTACACTTCAAAGAATGGAAAATTATCAAAGAAGATTGGCAAAAGAATATAATAAAAAAATAAAATTGTGGAACTTTGTGGAAGGAAAGTACATTTTACGGCAAATCCCGGAATATCAAAGGGATAAAAAAGCAGGAAAGTTTGCACCTACATGGAGAGGACCTTATGTTATACAAGATATTGCGGGACAATGATCATACCATCTGCGGAATATGGATGGGGAAATTCTAAAACATCCTTGGAACGCACAATATCTCAAACCATATTATCCATGACCAACAATGCAATTCTACAATAACTTGCGCTCATAATAGGTAAATCAAATCAAATGCAATCTCTCTAGAAAGTCCAAATGAATATTTATGACTGTTGGATTTTTCGCCACAGAGATGCCTAACATGACATTAAATATTGTATCAGGTACTCTCCACTTCATGAAGTGCTCACAACCAGCAATGCAATTATGCAACAATTTGGCTTCATACTAGGTAAAGCAACAGAATGTAATCTCTTTAGAAAGTCCATGTAAATGTTTATGAGTGTATGACTATTGGGTCTTTCGCTACAGAGATGCCTAACATGACATTAATTGTTGTATCACTCTCCGTTTCAGGAGACACTCTGGGGACCGCATCTTAATTTCATCCTGGCCAGAGAGAAGTTAGATATGCGCTTTAATTCTCAATGTAACTCAAGGTACAAAATTTCCTTGTGGTTAATAAATTCACACTCATACAATGAACTAACAATCAATATATATATTCTTGAATTGTTTTGCAGGGATAAAAATACAAAGCAAAATAAAAGTGCAAATACAATTTAGAAGTAAAGAAAAATAAAGCAACATCAAAGAAAGCTAAGGAGCGGGAACATCAGCTTCAAAAGGAGGATTATCCGGGATATCTTTGCACTTGTAAATTTTAGGAAATCCATCAGCTTGTACTTGGTTAAGAGTATTGTTGACTGCTTTTGCAATTAAAACTCGAGCTTCGGCTCTTAACCATTATATATAAGCTTTTCTATTTTCAATTTCCATTTTGTACTGATTTACTTCGGTTTTGCAATTTTGGAATTTTGTTTTCCAAAATTTTATTTTCCCTGTCTTAGAAGATAAGTCCCGAACAAGGCTTTTATTCTTCGCAGCTTCATGTCTTAAGTTATCTTCAGATCCTTTAACTCTAGAAGATAAAAGTTCAAGTTGAGCGAGCGTTTCATTGGCCTTGGTAGAGGCAAGCTCTAGCTGAGTTTGCGTTTCATTAGCCTTGATAGAATCTAGGTCCAATTGCTTATTGAGTTCTTATACCCTAGTATTTGCTGCACTAAACTCTCTCTCAGCCTTAGCAGCTCTTGCGGCTGCATCCTTAAACTTTTCTTCAAAACCTGAAACAAAAGCAACGAGTTAATAAATGCGGGAATAATATTAAAGTTCAAATATATGGTAAAATAGGATACCTCTTCCGAGGGATTCAAACTCTGCTAATTCGTGACCCATTGCATCTTTAGTAACATCGAGAAAATCGTATTCTCCTGAAAGCTTATTATAATCGACATTGAGTTGTTGAAAATTTTGATGACACTGATTTAATTTTGCTTCATTATCCCGCAATCGATTCAATTTAGATGTACACCTGACTACTTCTTTATGCAAACGGAAAATGTTACTCTCATGATGAAGAATAGAATCAGATAAATTATGAATCTTAGCTTGAGCATCCGCAAGGGATTTTCCATTAGCATGAGCTTTTGAAGCCGAGTTGTCTCTTTCCTTAATAAGCTGAGCTATGTACAAAGAAAGTTGTGAATTGTGATACGATCAGGGACGGGAAAATCCCGCAAGGATATTCTGGCGTTCTACACAAAGCTTGCGGTTCACTTCTTCCAATCTATCAGATCTTGCCCGCGCTTCAAGAACGCAATCTTTAGTCCACGATAAAGTAGCATCAAACTCCACTTTCTTGCGGATTTTCTCTCCAAATAAAAGCCGATGTTGCGATTCCAATTTACTGTACTTCCGTGAAACCAGCTTATGACTAACAACAAGGTTGTTAAATCTGGTCTTGAATTCCATATTCTCATTGTTGACCCTTACTACATGATCTCTCAACTGCGTATTTCTACGCCGCATCCTAGATATAAGTTCTGAATCCCCCGCTGATCCCATGAAGTAATTCAGAAAACAAGTAAAAAATTTAAAAAAACTTGACGGGATAGAAAGAATTAAATCTCGATTTTGAAGGTCAAGAAATTGTTGACGAAGCATGTCATTCTCCCGCTTCAATTGTTGACGAAGCATGTCATTCGTCCACAAGCGCAGTAGTTTCCGTAAAAGAAGAAGGTTCGTTAATGCGGAATATGGGGTCAACAGCTTCACCTTGATCTTTTAGCCACTCATCTTTAACCATTTCCTATGGTACAGCCCGCATGCACTTCCGTAAGCGTGAGACAGAAGCACTATCCGATTTCACTGACAAGGAATTACTTGGAACAGATAAAAGCTCCCTTGACATGAACCAATGGAAGGCTTCTTCTTCTTTTTCCAAGAGATTTGAATCTTCTGCAATCCCCTTCCCTTTACTCATTTGCGAGATCTCTTTATTTGGCCGTTCTATATCAGTAACAACCACACTCTCAATATTAACCATGACATGTCCAGTTTCTTCCATGATATTTATGGGCACACTAACCGTTGCTCTGGAATCCGCTAACTCATCCGCTTCCGCAACATTTGCTTGTGTATCCACTTCCGTTGAAGTAACTTTAGGATCACCTTGAGCGATGTGATCCTCTTCATCAGTTGAATCATCTTCACTTGTGGCAGCTTCAAGTGGCTCATCAACGACCAAAGGAGAGAATTGAAGGAAAAAAGAAGGATCGGGAACGACATTTTGGTGCAAGAAATTGATGGTAGCATTTGAAATTTCTTCCGCAGCACCAACTTGTTCCGCAGACTCAAAGTTTGTTATTTGAAGAGGTATATTCTGCTCTTCTTCTTGTCTCTCTGGAGCGGAGCTTCCTTCACCTCTCAAGAGTGGACGACAAAGGGGAGAATCTCGAATTTCTCCTTCTTCCCTGTCCGTGGAAGCATGGGGTGCACCCTTCACCTTCTTCTGACCCTATTAATGAACCGTAATAATTCATTAAATGAAATTCCTAAGGAATATAAGAATTCATCGGATTAAAACAATACCTTTTCTGCAAGGGTTGCAGGCTTGCGCTTCATTCCCGCATCACCTTTTGCGCTTTCATCAGCTTGCGGCTCATCTTGCGGCTAAAAATAAAAAAATAAAAAAAATTAACTACCAGAGAGAAATTATTACCATTAAGCAATACATAAAAAGACAGAGAGAAACTTTACGTACCACGGTGAAAAGTGCAAACTTGAAATCAGTGAAATTTAACCTCCAGGGGCAGTAACCATCAAAACGAGTAAGGAGGTTGTAGGCCACGTTATCGGGGACGGACCCAAAGACCCACGGACCTTCAATAACCAAAGGAGTGCGGTACCATTTAAAATCATGATCTACGCGGAGTCTTTCCTTTAAACGAGTCTGCGTTCCGGAAACGAATTTTAATTTGGAATTATCAATCTCATGAAGCAAGCGGAATCTCTCACCACCTTTGCGGGCCGGACCAACGCTCCACTTCTTATAATTCTTCGCAGCAATATTGTCCGAATAAGTAGCATGAAAGTTTTCGAATGTGTACTGCTTGCGTTCCGCAGGGTCAGGAACGTAACAGGTAAAGTTGGTTCTTCCTTGGTTTCGCATGTTGCATTCATCTAATTTAAGCCACCAATTTCCAATATATTGAGTAATTGATCGAGCTAAACCGTGTGGGGATTTGCTGCGGGATACAAGAACCTCACTGAAAAGGATTTTTGCTCTGATACAAAGGAAGTTGTAGACCCGCATCCAACGCTCCCACAGGAATTAATAACTTAGTGTTACTATATTTAAATTGTTTCATCATATCCAACGAAATTTCATCTTTAGCATGGCCGAAGAAGGAAACTCTGAATTGATGAAGATAATGCTTCCTTTTAAAATATTCAAGATTTATTGATCTAAAGCTCGAGCTTTCATGAGCCCGTTTATTCTTAGCAGCTGGATTATTGACCGCAGCAGAAAAATTTGCGGGCCTTGCTACATCAGAAGGCTGACCTCTTGAGCTACCAGATTCATCCACTCCAATCTTTTTCGATGTAGCATAGCGGGATGACTTCCTGATTAAAGACTGGTCATCATGGTGAGAAGCATCACAGTAACTTTGGCATTATTCTTTCCAGCCATGATGAATTTTTATCTACACAGGAAAGCAAGAAAAAATAAGTTTATTACGATCAAAAGCAAGAACAAAGTAGGAAAGTTGCAAAGCAAAAAAACGACAAGATGATCATCACATCAAATGTAAATCAGCCAATAATTTTCTGATCAAAATGTAAATCATCAAAATGGAATGAGGGAAATAATCGGCAGTAAATAGGAGAAAGCTGAAACGAACTAAGCCGTCGAAAACTGAAAAGAAAGAAACTTTATCAGAGAATTAATTGCCTCGAAACCGCCAACTGACAAGAACGTGGGAAAAGATGTTACTGCTAGCGAGAAAATCGGAAAAAAATGAAACTAAGCATGGGAAGAAAAGTTATTGCAGGTGTAAAAGTAATAATTACTATTTTTCTTTTTCTAAATTCTTACCATGTGTCAAAATTTCAAAGAAAAAGGGGGGAAATTATGAGGGAATAAAATCCAAGCTACACGTGTCCAAAAACTATTGGAGAAGGAGCGAGTTATGGTGGGACGAGAAACACTGAAACAAAATCTTTGGAGAAGTACTGAACTGACATCTGAAAAGTCGATGAGATTTGAACCTGACAGCGTTAATGCATGATCGACACGTGGGTTGCGGGAAAGCGAGGCACACTGCTCAAAACAGATAGCCTTGCTGCCTGACTGACACCAGGTTGCGGGAAAGCCTGGCACAATAAAGAGTAATTATGGGTGTTGATGCATGAGAAAGACGTATCAACTTTATAAGTTGCGGATCAAAAAGAACTAAAGCATGACAAGTCACTTTTAAGAACCACGTGTCAGACATGCTATGATTCTTGTAAGACCGCAACGTTCATCCAAATCCAAAAATAATAACTTAAATATAAGACCGCGGAAGAGTTACGGGATGACCAGTGAGAAATTACGGGAAACAAGCAACACGCATGGTCAAGTCTTGCGGAAAGTGTAAATAAGTTTTGCGGGACTACATTTCACACCAATAATGGGTAAAAAAAATAGGTGGAAAGGTATATTGGAGGGACCCAACATTGGCTATCAATACCAAGCTCATAAACAGGAAAAGGGACTGGAAATTCTGGAGAAAAATTGGACCTAAGGCATAGAATCATAGCAAGAGTTTAGGTATGAGACTTGTGTAAATTTTTAGTTCAACTGATCCTTAATTAATATGATTATGATTTAATAGTATGTTATTCTTCTGTAATGTATGATGATGAATAATATATATGATACAAAAAAATTACCCATGGATGTAGACAACTTGATTTTCGAACCATGTTAAAATGTTTGAGTCAGTTCATTTCTAGTTGTGATTGATTACCATCTTCTAAATGTTAATATGAGTTGATTTTATGATAAGGAATCGAGTTTTACTACGTTTTAAATTCTATTGATTGTGATCCAAAGACACCAGATTTTTGGTAATCACAACTTGATTGCCAATTACATCACAACTATTATCCATTTACGTACAAGTAATTGACAATCAAATTGCAACAAGAAAAAAACAGAACAACTGAGAAGAGGCTATAAGCTTCCCACCTTAAGCAACTGCATAATCAGTCGAAATATATACTTAGATTCACTAAAATATAACCAACATGAACATGCAGGTGAAGACCCAACATTCAACGTTTGAACCGAAGATCTCCTTCAGAGATGCACAGAAGGTATATAAGGTAGCAGGTTTGGAAAGTTTAAAGATAGGAAGGCTACACATTGCAGAATGCAATCATTCAACCTTAAGCCTTCTAGGTTCACTATATTGAGGATTTAAGCTCAATATGTCCCTTAACTATGAACACGCCGCTGGTGGTGTAACTTACACCGTTTCAAATATACCTTTACTCACAAAAAAATACTTGATAAATGAAGGCCATCACTGTAACAAGATATACACCGATGGTAAAAAATGATACTTAGAAGATATATCCAACCTGGAAATATTTGCTGAGTCCTAGATGCTTCAAAGCCTCAACTAGAGTTCTCCGATCAAGACACGATACAATGGCACATGGGACGCGAGCCGTAGAGACAGCGTCCAACCACTCTTTCACTCCTCCAATAGGTGCTTTGAGCTGAATAAACAATATGGATCATTAAACTGCCTTATCGGGAAGGTACACAATGAATGAGACAATATACCCCCACACAAATAACTGAAACGGGGATTTAACTTTGAGAAGATTCTCGAAATACAGCTCCGATAGCCTGGATCCAATCTTTTCACTTCACTGTCTTTGTTCTCCCAGTACAACACGTGAATTATTTAATTTAAGAGAGGTGCATAAGATAGTTAGCACCCAAATCCAAGAAATCGAAAAGCATTTTTTCGGATGGCCTCATTATGTAAAGAAATAAAGAGAACCGGAATGGTGGTATGCAAAGAATGGTCATGAAAGAAACGTAACCGAATCACCCAAAGAGGAACAACAACAACTAACCTTACGTAGAACATGATCAGCAGTTGCGTATAGCATGGATTTTTCAACACTGCCACCACCAGGGATATTTTTACCTGGTTAACATTCAAAGTATATATTAGAATACGCCTACTTAACAGGAGTAATGCGTTTCTTAAAATTTTGTTATTTGCACCGCTACCCGTGACGGCAGTGGGTACTGTTGTCTCCAATGTCCTTTAGGGTATATGAAAACCTAGATTTGATGAAACTGAAACTGAACTAACTTATGTTTCAACTGCCCAGAGTAACTCTTCCGCCAGCTCACTAAGAGAGCCACTCAGACCATGATTTTTATTAAATCTACACTGCCCACAATTTTGTTCTCAAGCAGTCTAAATCCCCATATAGGAGTGCATCACTTTGAATTTGAGTTTGACGTTACTGTGTTGGACACATATACCCATACCCCAATTACATATCTAGCCAGCCGCTTATGTGGGAATGCAATAGCCTCAACATCAAAAGCTCACAAGCCCAAGAACTCAAACAATTCAAAACAACTACCAATCAGGAATGTCATAGAAGGTGAAAAGAGCTTAATAAGAATAGACATTATCACGTTTTCTCATCGGCAGAAATTACCAACCATAAAGGCTCAAAAATTAGCTAGAAACAAAACCGCTAGTAAAAACAGCAAAATTATCAACTGATGAGTAATTTGTGTTTGCATTTTAAGGTAAATTACGATAACAAAGACATAACCTCTTTGGAGACATAACTTCAACGTTCTTGTGTCTGCCTGAAGATAACAAATGACACCCTATGAGACTAGCACACAAAACAAAGTATGTCTATCGATCTTTAAGTAACTCTATAAATGACTTACCACCACATTATCCCACGAGAAAATAAGTCCAAAAGCTTCATCAGGCTTCATTGCATAGAATTCTTTGCAAGAATCCTTCTTGCATTCTATCATTCAAAAAATCCTTCAAAAACAAAAAATAAATAAATTTAATCCATCAAATTCTAGCAACTGTATTAAAATTAAGATGGTAAATAAATAAAGTAAAAACTTAATATCATCAACTTTCAATGGACCATCTAGTCTAAATGTTTCAAACCCTTCTCCATATTCAGCTCCAATTGCCTGTTATTCTATCAAATAAAACGTTTTGTTCAAAAAACCGTTTCCCCCCCTAAATGTAACGTTTTAGGGTTCGGAATTGAAAAAAGTCAAAATTTTACCTCTTCTTCTCTGAAAATTCTACTGGGTGAAGGTGAAAATCCATTTTCATCAGACCCAGAAGAAGAAGCTCTGGTTATGATTCGATGACGCTGTGTGTTGTAATTTCGGCGCTTTAATTTCTGTAAAAGAAAAAACAGAGGAACTGAAGAAGAATTGGAGATGAAGAGATGATTTTGCAGGATTGCATGGGATTTTTGAAAAGCTGAGAGAAAAATTCTAAACGAGTGAAATGAAATCCCATTGGAGATACAAAACGATTCACCTCAGCAGGCTTGTATTTTTCATCTGGGCCTAAACCCGGCTAGTTTTGGTGGATTCAGTTGACCGAACAGTTTGACAATAAAGGCAGCCTCGATAAAATCAGAAATTAGGTTGGGATTGTTGGAACTATTACTTAGTTAGTTGAAATTTAAGTTCGTCAGTAACATGTTTGAGATTACATTTCGTCGAAATTATTGTATGAATAGTTGGTTAGCAACATATTCGAAGTTGAAGTTTTTCGAAATTATTACCCGGAAAATTCGACAGCAATATGATCGAATTCAAAACGTGTTTAAGCTTTTATGACAAAGTTCGTACTAAATGTTGTGCTGAATTTTTGTCCACAACATAATCGAATTCAAAGTTCGTAGAAACTATTGTGTTGACTTTCTATCCACAGCATGATTGAATTTAAAGTTCATTAGAATTGTTGTATGAAAGGTTCTTCAATAAATTAATCTATTTTATATTTCTATGAGTTTTTGTCAGAAGAGTTTGTTGACAACGAGATCGATATAAATTTTTTTTTTGAAAATCACCACCACTAGAAAACATTAGCGTAGCCAATGGACACCTTAATCGTCATATCAGCCAATGGACACCTTAATCGTCATATCAGCAAAGTCGCAATAACACTTCAACAATATATGTACACGATTGAAATATTTTCGCACCACTTTAAAGTACTATGCATATATTTATTCATATGAACCTTCTACAATGTGGCAATATTTTTACATGCCTATGTCATGGATGAACCTAGTTAGGGGGCTGGAAAAAATATTCAGGCTTGTGATAAATGCTTTAGTCAAGCCCAATAATTAGGAAAAAAAATATATTTAAGCTTGTTGACTTGGGGGATGACCTAGGATTAAACCCAGTTAGCTCTCTCCTAGATCCGTCCCTGCCCTATGTAGTGAATTTTATATATAGATCTTGTTTCGTCACGGACAGAACCGAGTCAATTTGACAAGTTTATCTCAATAAGGTTCTCATTAGAAACTTGGAATTTTTATTTTCAAATGTTATATCCTTAACATGTATGCCTATCTTAAGCTTGAATAGATGTAATATAACAACACCAATTTTTAAGAAATTTTTTTTAATGTTGGCTTATTTTTATGACTAAATTTCCATATTACTTCTCAACTTGTTAACTCGTCTCGGCAAGATCAAATTCGGCCGTTCCGACGAGTTTTTCGACCAAATCTCTCGTTTAACAGAGGTTAAAAGACATGTCTCGGCAATGGACCGAGATTGTTGGTTTCGGCCATGGACCGAGATCATGAGTCTCGGCCAGATATCGGATATCTTGTCCAAGACTGACTGCATTGTGTGCACCCTAAAAACCATGCAAACTGTACTAACAAAATATCAGTACACTCTATGTATGCTACCATTATCTTTAACTCACCGGGCAGAGATAGAAGTCAGAAATCTTGTTATGGAGGGTAGATAAAGTCTTGTTATGGAAAATTAAGGATAAATAGGTTTTGGATCCAAATTTATTGAAAACATAGGCTTTGGATCCGCTGAGTGATGTGTATTTTAATTATAAAACCGTAAGTGTACGGCTGTTGATTTGAGAGTATACAAATATGGTTCGTTTCACAGGGATTTTAAAAGTTGTAATTTCTAATTTGAAAATATTTATATGCTAATAACAAATTGATTGAGTTGGTGACTAGAATTCTAAAAATGCAACAAATATTAAAAAAGATATTGTATATAAATGAAAGAAAACCTATAGGATGTCGAGATTCCATCACTACTATGCGTACTAAATGACTGTAACTATTCTCTATAATTTTCTCAAAATACTACACAAGACGATTTCGGACAAAATATTTACGTCTTGAAAAATATGGAATTTTAAAAAATTATTTTTCTCAAAGAATTAATAATTTTCTTCACTATAAAATTCTAGTCTCTAGCAAAAATAAATAAATCAATTAATCAAGCATAAACACATGAAGAAATTATTATCGTGATTAAACAAGAAATAGGACCAAGAGAATTGTTATAGAAAATACTCACAACATGTTAGCAAACATAGTAGGACTTCCTATCTAATCCTATAAATGAAATTTAGGTACTCATGGCGATTGAGGCACAAGAAAATAGAGAAAAAAACTTTGTATTCATAATTTTATAAATATTTACAAAAAAGAACTGACCCAGAATGTAGCTGAAAGAGTAGAATTATTGAACTAATTATCGAAACAACAAAAGCTTTTTTGTGCATTAAACTCATAACTTTCTCTTAACAGTTGAGCAAAACCATCGCTGAAGCAGCTGAATAGGCGATGGTTCTCAGCAACAGTTATGAATAGGCGATGGTTCTTCTTCTTCTTCCTCCTCTTCCTCGGTCTGCAACTCAGAAAATTTTGGAACTTTTTTCTCTCTTAAATCTGGCTCTCGCCAACCTCCCCTCGACTCTTCCTTTCTTATCCTATTTATACTAGAATATCAATAACTCGTGTATCTTTCCAAAATTCACAAAGTTATTCTCGGCAGTAACAAAGCAATCTCGAACTGATTTTTATTTCTCTTTTAAACCAAATCTCGTTGATTCTGTTGCCCTCTTAATTTGTTGCTTTGTTTCCTTATCACTACTCGAGCAAGTATCTTCTCCATAAAACCAAAGATTATTATTCTTTCCTTTTTACGGTAAACTCGTGATTTAGAGAGATTTTATTTGATTTTTACGTGTCCCACTTTGTACAAACTCTTATTTAACAAGGCAAGAAATATCTTGTCTTATATCCTAAAAATTCTTCTTTAATTCTTGTTTACAAAGTCGACAGTTTAGAGAGTAAACTTTCCCGACAATCTTTTTGTTTGAATTTGAGAAGGAAGTGCCTTTATCACTTTTCTGGGTACCTTTAACACTTTTTAAGCCAATTTTTCCACAGAAGTTTATTCTTCGAAAATACCTAAATCATAGTAAATAATTATATTAGTACAAAAATTGAGTACTAACAATATAAATATGAGATCAATTAAGACACAAAAATATGTCTATCACTGAGCTGGATGGGAAACTGCCAACTCTTTCCATGGGCTGCCTCTGTCACTAGTTATTAGCGTAGCAATAGTTATTCTCTTCCTTGGAGATGATTGTTTGTTTTCTTTGTGTGTGTTTTTTTTTGATGAAGTGATAAGCTATCATATCTCAACCTAGAGGTGTAAAACGTGTCGACCCATCATAATCCAGCCAATTTTCTTAGTACTATTATGGTTTTTCACATCTCGTCTTTAACAACTTCTACGTGTATTTTAGACTTTGGTCTTGATATTCTTGAAGTCTATATAATCTTTATTTTATCATGATTGAAATTCTAGGAGGTGGAGAATAAATACAACATAAAACTTGCTACTATTTTAACAAGAGCAAATTACACAATTTTCCGATTACTTGAAGATATAATTAAAAATAAGGTACATTATCACTATGCATCACTCAAAATAAAACCTTAATTAAGAAACACCTGGATGGTTTGCGATCTAACTGGTGAGGTGAAAATAAATGGGATTAGATATTCTGTTTGATCAATACTATAAACAGGATGCTGATATAATCTATATATGTTTAGTACACAACTAACAACTAAAAAACCTTAAACCGATAAGGAAATGACTAAGTAACCATCTTGATTCTGACCGAATAAAAGATAAATATCAGGGGATGACACCATACCTTAACTGTTGCAGAGAGGAATTTATGAGCTACTGATTCCATTCCATCCTCTTCCATTACAATTGCCTACACCTCCAAGAAAAACGCTAGTAAGATCAATTCGTCTCTTTGTTATACATGTTAAATAATTCAATCAAGGATTCACAAGTTTTGTTAGATTAGAAAGCTGATATGGGATTTGTGATTCTTGAAAATCGTTCGAGGCAAGATCTAGATACTCGAGATATGTAATCTTAGAAAGGGAAGGTGAGAATTTACCGGTCAATGCAGTGTTCGGTTGGATATCAGAACTATAACTTATCTTTGGGGGTTCCTGCAGTGTACTGTGGAAGCTCTGTGTTTCACAAGTTGATGGAGATGACATGATAAGAGTCATATGTAATATCATATAATTGTTACACTCTTCTTACGCCACTATTAGTATGAGAGTATAAGTATGTAAGTGTGATGTGCACATGTGTGTGTCAGGTGTAGGTTAGCCTTTACAGGATGTTATAGGTGCACTTAGTTTCTTTGTCAGTTAAAAGGAACTTTCCCTTTCAATTGTAATATGTAATGTGTGATTCAATTGCATGTGCTTCTGTCAAAAGAATTTCTTCTTCTTCATCTTTTTTCATGGTATCAGAGCAACAAAAAGTTGCGATTCTCATTTCTTCTGCTGATTCATTTCTCATAGTTCAATTTCTTCTTTCTATGTTTCATGATTTGTGAGTTTGCAGAACCATCTTCAACAAACATGGAGAATCAAACT
Organism: Papaver californicum; assembly: GCA_023531435.1. Classification (NCBI taxonomy): domain Eukaryota; kingdom Viridiplantae; phylum Streptophyta; class Magnoliopsida; order Ranunculales; family Papaveraceae; genus Papaver; species Papaver californicum. The sequence continues at coordinate 548,574 of JAJJMC010013614.1, forward strand.
TCAAACTCCATCTCTAGGGTATCTTTAAATCATCTAACAAATTTTGTTACCATCAAACTCAAAGATGATAACTACATTACCTGGAAAAATCTCATGCTTCCAGTTATTCGAAAATACAAGATTCAGAAGTTTCTTGATGGAACCTTCATTTGTCCTGTTCAATACAAAACAAAACGAAATCAAGAAAATGGAATTGAAAATCCATTGTATACTGATTGGCTTGATGAAGATGCTACAATCATGATGTGGATTCATTCCACAATTTCAGACACAGTCATTGCATACTTCTATAGATCTACCTCTTCTCATTATCTGTGGACTAGCATTGAGGAAAGATTTACAAGATCATCCTCAACTCATTCAATCCAGCTGCGTGCTAAGTTGCTGGCTCTTAAACAAGGTGACAAATAAAATTCCTAGTTTAATAAATGAGATCAAATCTATTTCTGATCAACTTGCTGCAGTAGGTGAGATTATTTCTGATCAATAACTAGTTGTTATAACTCTATCAGCATTAAACTCAGATTATATACCTTTTGCAACTGCTATGAGACATCGAAATCCACCTATATCTTGCATTGAACTTCATAATCATCTTCTCAGTGAAGAAGTAGTCATTACTGACAGAAACAAATCTTTACTAAGTGAATCTGCAAATACAGCTTTTGTTGCACATATCCTAATTCAAGAACATACAACATAGGTTTTGAAGGAAGATTTCGTAGTTATCATTCTCAATTTATGAGATCTAGTAGACCTCCTAATTTTAAGTATGGCAGATCTTTCACTCCTATGTCATCCAGTAGCAGCTCAGTTTCATCTCAAACTAGCTCTATTAGGCCTACTACTACTTTTCAGCCCTCACCTTCCTCAACTTTAGTTTGTCAAATTTGTGAAAAATCTGGTCATGGTGCTCTTGAGTGTAGAAATAGACTCAATTTTGCATATCAAAACAATCATACACCACAACATTTGACTGCTATGCTAGCTTCTGCAAATATAATGGGTGAAAATCCTTGGTATGCTGACACTGGTGCCAACAATCATATTACACATGATGATTCTGAAATGCAAGGTGTTTCTTCTTATGATGGTGCTGATGAGATTCAGGCAGCAAATGGGGAAGGTATGCACATAACTCATACTGGTTATTCTTTAATATCTACACCATCTTATACTTTCACTCTTAATGATATTCATCTTGTACCAAAATCTGCTCAAAACCTTATCTTTGTTCATAAGTTTACTTCAGATAATAATTGGTCTATAACTTTTGATTGTTCTGGGTTCTTTGTGAAGGATTTATCAACTGGGAAGATAATTTTGCAAGGCCCACATAAAAATGGACTTTATCCAATCCATTTCTTACACTCTTCTTCAAATAAAGCTCTCTCTGCTGTCACAACTACTGTTTCTCCAGAGGTTTGGCATAAGATACTTGCTCATCCTTCTTTTCAAACACTTCAACATGTTTGTAAATCTTTATCTACAAATAATATAATCAAAACACCAATATTCTGTAGTGATTTCCAAATAGGTAGGAGTCACAAATTACCAGTTATTATGTCAGTCCATTCAAGTTCAAGTCTTTTAGAACTTTTGCACCTTGATCTTTGGTGTCCTTGTCCTGTAACATCCTTTTGTGGTTAAAAATATTATGTGAATATAGTGGATGGTTTCTCTAAATTTTGCTAGATTTTTCCTTTTTATGATAAATCTGATTTTAAGAAGATATTTTTTCATTTCAAGGCTCAAATTGAGCTTCAGTTAAATTGTCTTATTAAAGTGGTTAGAACTGATGGTGGTGGTGAATTTTCTAAATAAGGAACTCTCCTCATTTCTTGATGCTAGTAGTATTATTCATGAAATTTCTTGTCCACACACACCTGAGCAGAATGGTGTGGCAGAGTCTAAACATAGATATTTGGTTGATATTGGGAGGACTTATCTCATCCAAGATGGTCTCTCTGGAGCTTACTGGGTGGAAGCTTTTAGTACTGTTAATTACACAATCAAAAGATTTCCTACTAGATCCTTGGGATTCAGATCTCCATTTGAGGTCTTATTTCATAAACAACCAGATTATAATTTTATTAGATCTTTTGGCTGCCTTTGTTTTCCCTGGTTAAGACCTTATACAGCTAACAAGTTATCTCCTAGAAGTAAATCCTGTATTTTCCTAGGCTACAACAGTCACCATAAGGGCTACAGATGCTTGGATTATCAAACTGGCAGAATTTATATATCCAAACATGTGGTGTTTCATGAATCTTCATATCCTCTAAAAGCATCTACTCCATCTATTGTTTCCTCCACTAGTTTGAATTCACTTACTACTATTGTTGCTGACAGTTTTTCTTCTAATAATGTTCCTGTTCAAGCTGAACCTCCAAGTGATCTGTCTCTTGCTTCATCTCCCTCTCCAGATGTTCTACTTCATACTACTGTTCTAGCTGTTTCACCAGCTTCTTCTCCTATTGCTTCTACAAATTGTTCTTCCTCTTCTGATACTGTTTCATCAGCATTACCTCATCTACCTACTAATGGGCATCTTATGACTACAAGGAGTAAACATGGGATCTTCAAGAAAAAGGTATTCTCTACAAAACACTCTCTTTCTGCTGCCTTCATTGCTTTAACTCCACCACCAATACCTACCAGATGATTCTATAGATAGATATAAAGCTAGACTAGTAGCCAAGGGATTTCATCAACAAGAGGGTCTTGACTATAATGAAACCTTTAGTCCAGTAGCAAAACCAACCACTATCAGAATCCTTCTTGGCCTGGCAGTTAATTCAGATTGTCTTATCATTCAGCTTGATGTGAGCAACGCATTCCTGCATGGGTATCAAGTTGAGGATGTTTACATGACTCAACCTCCTGGATTTGAGGATCCTGATCATCCCTCTATGTCTGTAAACTTCACAAATCCTTATATGGCCTTAAACAAGCACTCAGAGCTTGGTATGACAAGTTTCTCACTGTTCTTGTCTCTTATGATTTCAAGCTCTCTTCTGCAGATTCTTCATTATTTGTGTAGAAGATTAGTTCTAGAATTACATTTCTCCTGGTTTATGTTGATGATATTTTACTTACTAGCAACTCTAAGGCTTACTGCACTGCACTCATTACTGAACTTCAAACTCATTTTCCAATCAAGGATCTTGGTCCACTTCATTACTTCTTGGGTCTTGAAGTCAAAAGGAATGTTCATGGTTTGTTTCTATCACAAACCAAGTATGCTTTGGATCTTCTTACAAGATTTGACATGGCAGGGGATAAATGGTTCTTCTCTCCTGTCCCTGTTGGTTCAAAGCTTAAAGCTGATTCCAGTGATCTTCTAACTGATCATTCTTCTTATAGGTCTCTTGTTGGTGCTTTACAGTATCTTACCTGGACTCGACCTGAGATTTGATATGTAGCCAATCAGGTCTGTCAACACATGCAAAATCCTACTAATGCTCATTTTATAACTGCTAAGAGAATTTTGAGGTATATTAAGGGCACCATTGATTGTGTTGTTTTATTTAGCGAGGGATTATGTGTTGTGCATGGTTTTAGTGATGCAGACTGGGATGGAGATCCTGATTCCACAAGGAGTACTGGGGGATACTGTATTTTCTTTGGATGCACACCCATCTCTTGGTCTAGTAAGAGACAATCCTATGTTGCTAGGTCTTCTACTGAGGATGAGTTCAGAAGCCTGGAAAATTCTGCTACTGAGGTTCTATGGGTTTGCAAGCTTCTCACTGATCTTCATGTCTTCTTACCAGCTCCTCCATCTATGCTTTGTGATAATCTAAGTGTCATTTCTTTTTGTTCTAATCCTGTGTTTCATACAAGGATGAAACACCTAGCAATTGATTACCGCTTTGTGCGGGAACTAGTACAATCGAAGAAGTTTTTGATATCCTATATTTCTACTCATGGTCAGGCTACAGATATCTTTACAAAGGGTCTGGCAGGACCACGATTTGCTTTCCTCAGAGACAAGTTCAAAGTGCTTCCTAAGTCTGCACTGTTTCACTTGAGGGGGACTAATAACACATAATTGTTACACTCTTCTTACACCACTATTAGTATGAGAGTATAAGTATGTAAGTGTGTTGTGCACATGTATGTGTCAGGTGTAGGTTAGCCTTTACAGGATGCTATAGGTGCACGTTAGTTTCTTTGTCAGTTAAAAGGAACTTTCCATTTCAGTTGTAATATGTACTGTGTGATTCAATTGCATGTGCTTCTGTCAGAAGAATTTCTTCTTCATCATCTTTTTTCAATATAAAAGATCAAAACATTTCAGTAGTCAAAATTGGGCGCATTTATGAGCCGTCAATTAAGTTGTGGGCAGTTGAAAGCATGGAAGAATAAGTTGAAGAATATATTGAAGATGCAGTTGATAAAGATGATACAAATTTTCCACAAAAATCAGAAAAGAAATTATCCGGAGAAACAAAGTTGTTTCAATACGTCAATATTTACAGGACCGGATTTTTCCCGCAAAAACTAAAGAGGCAAGAAAGGTGCAATCAAAATATGTGAATTATCAGTTGCGGGATAAAATTCTATACCGCAGATCTTTTTGGGGACCATTACTTTGATGTCTATCACAAGAAGAAGGGCATCAAAGTTTCAAAGATATACATTATGGTGATGCGGAAAATCATAAGGGAAGGCGGTCACTTGCACTAAAAGCAAAAACGCAAGGATATTATTGGCCATTTATGCATAAAGATGCGGAAATATGGTAAAAAGATGTGAAGAATGTCAGCGTTACGCGAAAAGAATAAAAGCACCCGTAACAAAACTTAATTTTGTACTCAGTCCCTGGCCATTTGCAAAATGGGGGATAGAATTGTTGGACCATTAGTGGAACGTACTCAAAAAATAAAATATTTGATTGTAGCCAAATATTATTTCACCAAATGGGTTGAGGCCAAAGCTCTTGCACATATTAGAGATACCGATGTTTTTAAATTTTTATTTGAGAATATAATCTGTAGATTTGGGATTCCTGTAGCCATAGTCTCGGATAATGGACAACAATTACAAGGGAAAATAAATATTGACATACTTTTCGAAGCATTTAATATTCAAAAGAATAAGTCTACTCCACTCTATCCACAAAGCAATGGACAAGCTGAAGCAACAAATAAAACAATTGCCATGAATTTAAAGAAAACTCTAGATGGCCATCATAAACGATGATGTGAACAGCTTCATAATACATTATTGGCATATCACACAACAAGAAGGGAGTCCACTGGAGATCACCATTTCTTCTCACATATGGAGCAGAAGCAGTTATTCCAACGGAAGTCATTCTACCCACAACCAGAACAGAAGCATGGGAGAAGAACTTGAATTCAGACTTAATGCTTGAAAAGTTGGATGACTTAGAAGAAAGAAGAGAGGTTACACTTCAAAGAATGGAAAATTATCAAAGAAGATTGGCAAAAGAATATAATAAAAAAATAAAATTGTGGAACTTTGTGGAAGGAAAGTACATTTTACGGCAAATCCCGGAATATCAAAGGGATAAAAAAGCAGGAAAGTTTGCACCTACATGGAGAGGACCTTATGTTATACAAGATATTGCGGGACAATGATCATACCATCTGCGGAATATGGATGGGGAAATTCTAAAACATCCTTGGAACGCACAATATCTCAAACCATATTATCCATGACCAACAATGCAATTCTACAATAACTTGCGCTCATAATAGGTAAATCAAATCAAATGCAATCTCTCTAGAAAGTCCAAATGAATATTTATGACTGTTGGATTTTTCGCCACAGAGATGCCTAACATGACATTAAATATTGTATCAGGTACTCTCCACTTCATGAAGTGCTCACAACCAGCAATGCAATTATGCAACAATTTGGCTTCATACTAGGTAAAGCAACAGAATGTAATCTCTTTAGAAAGTCCATGTAAATGTTTATGAGTGTATGACTATTGGGTCTTTCGCTACAGAGATGCCTAACATGACATTAATTGTTGTATCACTCTCCGTTTCAGGAGACACTCTGGGGACCGCATCTTAATTTCATCCTGGCCAGAGAGAAGTTAGATATGCGCTTTAATTCTCAATGTAACTCAAGGTACAAAATTTCCTTGTGGTTAATAAATTCACACTCATACAATGAACTAACAATCAATATATATATTCTTGAATTGTTTTGCAGGGATAAAAATACAAAGCAAAATAAAAGTGCAAATACAATTTAGAAGTAAAGAAAAATAAAGCAACATCAAAGAAAGCTAAGGAGCGGGAACATCAGCTTCAAAAGGAGGATTATCCGGGATATCTTTGCACTTGTAAATTTTAGGAAATCCATCAGCTTGTACTTGGTTAAGAGTATTGTTGACTGCTTTTGCAATTAAAACTCGAGCTTCGGCTCTTAACCATTATATATAAGCTTTTCTATTTTCAATTTCCATTTTGTACTGATTTACTTCGGTTTTGCAATTTTGGAATTTTGTTTTCCAAAATTTTATTTTCCCTGTCTTAGAAGATAAGTCCCGAACAAGGCTTTTATTCTTCGCAGCTTCATGTCTTAAGTTATCTTCAGATCCTTTAACTCTAGAAGATAAAAGTTCAAGTTGAGCGAGCGTTTCATTGGCCTTGGTAGAGGCAAGCTCTAGCTGAGTTTGCGTTTCATTAGCCTTGATAGAATCTAGGTCCAATTGCTTATTGAGTTCTTATACCCTAGTATTTGCTGCACTAAACTCTCTCTCAGCCTTAGCAGCTCTTGCGGCTGCATCCTTAAACTTTTCTTCAAAACCTGAAACAAAAGCAACGAGTTAATAAATGCGGGAATAATATTAAAGTTCAAATATATGGTAAAATAGGATACCTCTTCCGAGGGATTCAAACTCTGCTAATTCGTGACCCATTGCATCTTTAGTAACATCGAGAAAATCGTATTCTCCTGAAAGCTTATTATAATCGACATTGAGTTGTTGAAAATTTTGATGACACTGATTTAATTTTGCTTCATTATCCCGCAATCGATTCAATTTAGATGTACACCTGACTACTTCTTTATGCAAACGGAAAATGTTACTCTCATGATGAAGAATAGAATCAGATAAATTATGAATCTTAGCTTGAGCATCCGCAAGGGATTTTCCATTAGCATGAGCTTTTGAAGCCGAGTTGTCTCTTTCCTTAATAAGCTGAGCTATGTACAAAGAAAGTTGTGAATTGTGATACGATCAGGGACGGGAAAATCCCGCAAGGATATTCTGGCGTTCTACACAAAGCTTGCGGTTCACTTCTTCCAATCTATCAGATCTTGCCCGCGCTTCAAGAACGCAATCTTTAGTCCACGATAAAGTAGCATCAAACTCCACTTTCTTGCGGATTTTCTCTCCAAATAAAAGCCGATGTTGCGATTCCAATTTACTGTACTTCCGTGAAACCAGCTTATGACTAACAACAAGGTTGTTAAATCTGGTCTTGAATTCCATATTCTCATTGTTGACCCTTACTACATGATCTCTCAACTGCGTATTTCTACGCCGCATCCTAGATATAAGTTCTGAATCCCCCGCTGATCCCATGAAGTAATTCAGAAAACAAGTAAAAAATTTAAAAAAACTTGACGGGATAGAAAGAATTAAATCTCGATTTTGAAGGTCAAGAAATTGTTGACGAAGCATGTCATTCTCCCGCTTCAATTGTTGACGAAGCATGTCATTCGTCCACAAGCGCAGTAGTTTCCGTAAAAGAAGAAGGTTCGTTAATGCGGAATATGGGGTCAACAGCTTCACCTTGATCTTTTAGCCACTCATCTTTAACCATTTCCTATGGTACAGCCCGCATGCACTTCCGTAAGCGTGAGACAGAAGCACTATCCGATTTCACTGACAAGGAATTACTTGGAACAGATAAAAGCTCCCTTGACATGAACCAATGGAAGGCTTCTTCTTCTTTTTCCAAGAGATTTGAATCTTCTGCAATCCCCTTCCCTTTACTCATTTGCGAGATCTCTTTATTTGGCCGTTCTATATCAGTAACAACCACACTCTCAATATTAACCATGACATGTCCAGTTTCTTCCATGATATTTATGGGCACACTAACCGTTGCTCTGGAATCCGCTAACTCATCCGCTTCCGCAACATTTGCTTGTGTATCCACTTCCGTTGAAGTAACTTTAGGATCACCTTGAGCGATGTGATCCTCTTCATCAGTTGAATCATCTTCACTTGTGGCAGCTTCAAGTGGCTCATCAACGACCAAAGGAGAGAATTGAAGGAAAAAAGAAGGATCGGGAACGACATTTTGGTGCAAGAAATTGATGGTAGCATTTGAAATTTCTTCCGCAGCACCAACTTGTTCCGCAGACTCAAAGTTTGTTATTTGAAGAGGTATATTCTGCTCTTCTTCTTGTCTCTCTGGAGCGGAGCTTCCTTCACCTCTCAAGAGTGGACGACAAAGGGGAGAATCTCGAATTTCTCCTTCTTCCCTGTCCGTGGAAGCATGGGGTGCACCCTTCACCTTCTTCTGACCCTATTAATGAACCGTAATAATTCATTAAATGAAATTCCTAAGGAATATAAGAATTCATCGGATTAAAACAATACCTTTTCTGCAAGGGTTGCAGGCTTGCGCTTCATTCCCGCATCACCTTTTGCGCTTTCATCAGCTTGCGGCTCATCTTGCGGCTAAAAATAAAAAAATAAAAAAAATTAACTACCAGAGAGAAATTATTACCATTAAGCAATACATAAAAAGACAGAGAGAAACTTTACGTACCACGGTGAAAAGTGCAAACTTGAAATCAGTGAAATTTAACCTCCAGGGGCAGTAACCATCAAAACGAGTAAGGAGGTTGTAGGCCACGTTATCGGGGACGGACCCAAAGACCCACGGACCTTCAATAACCAAAGGAGTGCGGTACCATTTAAAATCATGATCTACGCGGAGTCTTTCCTTTAAACGAGTCTGCGTTCCGGAAACGAATTTTAATTTGGAATTATCAATCTCATGAAGCAAGCGGAATCTCTCACCACCTTTGCGGGCCGGACCAACGCTCCACTTCTTATAATTCTTCGCAGCAATATTGTCCGAATAAGTAGCATGAAAGTTTTCGAATGTGTACTGCTTGCGTTCCGCAGGGTCAGGAACGTAACAGGTAAAGTTGGTTCTTCCTTGGTTTCGCATGTTGCATTCATCTAATTTAAGCCACCAATTTCCAATATATTGAGTAATTGATCGAGCTAAACCGTGTGGGGATTTGCTGCGGGATACAAGAACCTCACTGAAAAGGATTTTTGCTCTGATACAAAGGAAGTTGTAGACCCGCATCCAACGCTCCCACAGGAATTAATAACTTAGTGTTACTATATTTAAATTGTTTCATCATATCCAACGAAATTTCATCTTTAGCATGGCCGAAGAAGGAAACTCTGAATTGATGAAGATAATGCTTCCTTTTAAAATATTCAAGATTTATTGATCTAAAGCTCGAGCTTTCATGAGCCCGTTTATTCTTAGCAGCTGGATTATTGACCGCAGCAGAAAAATTTGCGGGCCTTGCTACATCAGAAGGCTGACCTCTTGAGCTACCAGATTCATCCACTCCAATCTTTTTCGATGTAGCATAGCGGGATGACTTCCTGATTAAAGACTGGTCATCATGGTGAGAAGCATCACAGTAACTTTGGCATTATTCTTTCCAGCCATGATGAATTTTTATCTACACAGGAAAGCAAGAAAAAATAAGTTTATTACGATCAAAAGCAAGAACAAAGTAGGAAAGTTGCAAAGCAAAAAAACGACAAGATGATCATCACATCAAATGTAAATCAGCCAATAATTTTCTGATCAAAATGTAAATCATCAAAATGGAATGAGGGAAATAATCGGCAGTAAATAGGAGAAAGCTGAAACGAACTAAGCCGTCGAAAACTGAAAAGAAAGAAACTTTATCAGAGAATTAATTGCCTCGAAACCGCCAACTGACAAGAACGTGGGAAAAGATGTTACTGCTAGCGAGAAAATCGGAAAAAAATGAAACTAAGCATGGGAAGAAAAGTTATTGCAGGTGTAAAAGTAATAATTACTATTTTTCTTTTTCTAAATTCTTACCATGTGTCAAAATTTCAAAGAAAAAGGGGGGAAATTATGAGGGAATAAAATCCAAGCTACACGTGTCCAAAAACTATTGGAGAAGGAGCGAGTTATGGTGGGACGAGAAACACTGAAACAAAATCTTTGGAGAAGTACTGAACTGACATCTGAAAAGTCGATGAGATTTGAACCTGACAGCGTTAATGCATGATCGACACGTGGGTTGCGGGAAAGCGAGGCACACTGCTCAAAACAGATAGCCTTGCTGCCTGACTGACACCAGGTTGCGGGAAAGCCTGGCACAATAAAGAGTAATTATGGGTGTTGATGCATGAGAAAGACGTATCAACTTTATAAGTTGCGGATCAAAAAGAACTAAAGCATGACAAGTCACTTTTAAGAACCACGTGTCAGACATGCTATGATTCTTGTAAGACCGCAACGTTCATCCAAATCCAAAAATAATAACTTAAATATAAGACCGCGGAAGAGTTACGGGATGACCAGTGAGAAATTACGGGAAACAAGCAACACGCATGGTCAAGTCTTGCGGAAAGTGTAAATAAGTTTTGCGGGACTACATTTCACACCAATAATGGGTAAAAAAAATAGGTGGAAAGGTATATTGGAGGGACCCAACATTGGCTATCAATACCAAGCTCATAAACAGGAAAAGGGACTGGAAATTCTGGAGAAAAATTGGACCTAAGGCATAGAATCATAGCAAGAGTTTAGGTATGAGACTTGTGTAAATTTTTAGTTCAACTGATCCTTAATTAATATGATTATGATTTAATAGTATGTTATTCTTCTGTAATGTATGATGATGAATAATATATATGATACAAAAAAATTACCCATGGATGTAGACAACTTGATTTTCGAACCATGTTAAAATGTTTGAGTCAGTTCATTTCTAGTTGTGATTGATTACCATCTTCTAAATGTTAATATGAGTTGATTTTATGATAAGGAATCGAGTTTTACTACGTTTTAAATTCTATTGATTGTGATCCAAAGACACCAGATTTTTGGTAATCACAACTTGATTGCCAATTACATCACAACTATTATCCATTTACGTACAAGTAATTGACAATCAAATTGCAACAAGAAAAAAACAGAACAACTGAGAAGAGGCTATAAGCTTCCCACCTTAAGCAACTGCATAATCAGTCGAAATATATACTTAGATTCACTAAAATATAACCAACATGAACATGCAGGTGAAGACCCAACATTCAACGTTTGAACCGAAGATCTCCTTCAGAGATGCACAGAAGGTATATAAGGTAGCAGGTTTGGAAAGTTTAAAGATAGGAAGGCTACACATTGCAGAATGCAATCATTCAACCTTAAGCCTTCTAGGTTCACTATATTGAGGATTTAAGCTCAATATGTCCCTTAACTATGAACACGCCGCTGGTGGTGTAACTTACACCGTTTCAAATATACCTTTACTCACAAAAAAATACTTGATAAATGAAGGCCATCACTGTAACAAGATATACACCGATGGTAAAAAATGATACTTAGAAGATATATCCAACCTGGAAATATTTGCTGAGTCCTAGATGCTTCAAAGCCTCAACTAGAGTTCTCCGATCAAGACACGATACAATGGCACATGGGACGCGAGCCGTAGAGACAGCGTCCAACCACTCTTTCACTCCTCCAATAGGTGCTTTGAGCTGAATAAACAATATGGATCATTAAACTGCCTTATCGGGAAGGTACACAATGAATGAGACAATATACCCCCACACAAATAACTGAAACGGGGATTTAACTTTGAGAAGATTCTCGAAATACAGCTCCGATAGCCTGGATCCAATCTTTTCACTTCACTGTCTTTGTTCTCCCAGTACAACACGTGAATTATTTAATTTAAGAGAGGTGCATAAGATAGTTAGCACCCAAATCCAAGAAATCGAAAAGCATTTTTTCGGATGGCCTCATTATGTAAAGAAATAAAGAGAACCGGAATGGTGGTATGCAAAGAATGGTCATGAAAGAAACGTAACCGAATCACCCAAAGAGGAACAACAACAACTAACCTTACGTAGAACATGATCAGCAGTTGCGTATAGCATGGATTTTTCAACACTGCCACCACCAGGGATATTTTTACCTGGTTAACATTCAAAGTATATATTAGAATACGCCTACTTAACAGGAGTAATGCGTTTCTTAAAATTTTGTTATTTGCACCGCTACCCGTGACGGCAGTGGGTACTGTTGTCTCCAATGTCCTTTAGGGTATATGAAAACCTAGATTTGATGAAACTGAAACTGAACTAACTTATGTTTCAACTGCCCAGAGTAACTCTTCCGCCAGCTCACTAAGAGAGCCACTCAGACCATGATTTTTATTAAATCTACACTGCCCACAATTTTGTTCTCAAGCAGTCTAAATCCCCATATAGGAGTGCATCACTTTGAATTTGAGTTTGACGTTACTGTGTTGGACACATATACCCATACCCCAATTACATATCTAGCCAGCCGCTTATGTGGGAATGCAATAGCCTCAACATCAAAAGCTCACAAGCCCAAGAACTCAAACAATTCAAAACAACTACCAATCAGGAATGTCATAGAAGGTGAAAAGAGCTTAATAAGAATAGACATTATCACGTTTTCTCATCGGCAGAAATTACCAACCATAAAGGCTCAAAAATTAGCTAGAAACAAAACCGCTAGTAAAAACAGCAAAATTATCAACTGATGAGTAATTTGTGTTTGCATTTTAAGGTAAATTACGATAACAAAGACATAACCTCTTTGGAGACATAACTTCAACGTTCTTGTGTCTGCCTGAAGATAACAAATGACACCCTATGAGACTAGCACACAAAACAAAGTATGTCTATCGATCTTTAAGTAACTCTATAAATGACTTACCACCACATTATCCCACGAGAAAATAAGTCCAAAGCTTCATCAGGCTTCATTGCATACAGAATTCTTTGCAAAAATCCCTCTTGCATTCTATCATTCATAAAATCCTTCAAATACAAAAAATAAATAAAATTACTCCATCAAATTCTAGCAACTGTGTTCAAATTAAGGGGGTAAATAAAAAAAATAAAAAGTTAATATCATAATTACTACATCAACTTTCAATGGACCATCTGGTCCAAATGTTTCAAACCCTTCTCCATGTTCAGCTCCAATAGCCTGTTATTCCATCAAATAAAACGTTTAGTTAAAAAACCGTTTTTTCCTAAATGTAACATTTTAGGGTTTGGGATTGGAAAAGGCCAAAAATTTTACCTCTTCTTCTCTGAAAATCTTACTGGGTGAAAATGAAAATCCGTTTTCATCAGACCCAGAAAAGAAGCTCTGGTGATGATTCGATGGTGTTGTATGTTGTAATTTTTCCGTTTAAATTTCTGTAAAGGAAAAACAAAGAAATTTGAAATAGAGAAATTAAAATGAATCTAAATATAAATTTGTTTTTGATATATTTTTCAAATGAATTTAAATATAAAAATAATTTGTCTTAATGGGGGTGTCTGATCCTTACCAAAAAATTTCTCTTGCAATAATGGTTGTCTTGAATTCTGCCTGTTTTCTTTCCGTTTTGTCTTTTATGTCCGCGCTTCATCCCAGAGCAGGCTATTATCCCTGGCTCTTTTTCCCTCTTCTCGTTTTGCTTGTGCATTTGCTTGTTTATTTCTTTCCTTCATCTTGATGTTGAGTTCGTTTGAGTGGGCAAGTATTGTAGTGCTATACAATACTTGTATCAGGCAGTTTTATCCTGGACACAACTTCATTATTAGATATTTAGCATCACTCATTTTTAAGGTGTACCGATGAACTGTAATGTTAAAGACAGTTTGATGATCAAGTGATTCTGCCCTCAAATCAATATTTAAATTTCAGAAGTTTTATTTAATGTTAACATCATTTATTTTTAATATTTCCAACGAATGAAATCCGATCGGAGATTTCTAGGGATTTTTATAAACATCAGTAGGCTTGTTTTCTGCTGATGGGCCTAAGACCGGTTATTATTGGACTCAATTGACCCGACAGTTTGGCAAACGAGGCAAATAAAAAATTGCCCGGTAAAACTTCGATAAAGTAAAAATATTGTGGCACATGGAGATAAATATTTGGAGAAAAATACTTCCATCATGATGGCATTTGCATGGTTTCAGGCGAAATGCAGCTTTCGTTTTAATATTATTTTCTCCCAACTTGACTTGTGGTAGACCACAAAGGGAGCCTAAATGCGCCTTCACCACTAGACTAGGAGGGGTGGGCTTTTTTAAGGGGCCATGAACCGTTGGATTTGAATTTTTTTTATTTTGTGTTTTTATTTTATTGTATGTATCAGAATAGCATAAATCAACTTTATGCTATTACGAAAACCGTAAAACACAATAATCTAAAATTTGAGCACATCACGTGATCTAGTACGATATAACACAGTTTGTCACTATATATAATAGAATCCTCGTATAGGGGCTTATGATTCCTATAGATGGGATTTCTATATGAGGATAAAATTAATAGATTATACTCTGTTTACACTTTGATCACTGTCAGCAATATATGACATGTCTGCCTAATTATCAATGAGTCATGTAAAGTGAGCTGTCCATGGTATCATATGCATAACCGGCTCATGTTAGTCAATCCATGTCTGTTTAATGTACAATGCCTAGTACAAATACATGGTAAACATTTTTCTGTAAAGTTAATAAATGTTGTGAGAAAGCTTTTCTACTATGGTATCAGAGCCATTAATGGCAGTGTTCTAGTTTCTTCCGCTATTACTCACAATAAATGGAATGTATTCATGTCTGTTGAATCTTGATAATTCATTCTTGAATAAGCAACAAATTCATTGATTCACTCAAAGTCCTTTCTCGAGCAGTGGTGAAATTAATGAAGCTTTCTTGGTAAGTATCAACGTCTTTCTCGATCTGAACAGTGTTCTTCGATTCACTCAAAGTCCTTTCTCGAACAGTGGTGAGATTAATGCAGCTTTCTTGGTAAGTATCAACGTCTTTCTCGATCTGAACAGTCTTCACTGGACATTAAAGCTCAATCTGAACAGTCTTTATTCCTCTGTTGATGGCGTGCTCGAAAAAAACCTTGATTAATGGTGAATTTATTGGATATTCTTAATGCTTCAGTACTATAAAACTCTCTATTAAAGTTAGAAATCATTTTCCTTCTTTCATTCGTCAATAACCTCCTGTTCTTTCTTATTTCTTCTAAATCAACAGATCTTTAAACTCTTTGATTAGTTGAGCATTTGCTATTTTGTATAATTTGAGAGTTTCCTGCTTCAATGAAAAATCCGACCTCAATTTCAATAGCAAAAGTTCCTCTGAATCAACTAATGAGTCTAGTAACCCTCAAACTCAAGGAAGGAAACTTTCTAACTTGGAAAAATCTTTTACTTCCAGTTATCAGAAAATTAAAAATCATGCCATATCTTGATGGCTCATATCCTTGTCCAGATCGGTTCACAAATCAAAGAAATCAGACAAATGGAACTGAGAATCCACTTTATCTTGACTGGATAGATGAAGATTCTACCATCATAATGTGGATTAACAGTACTATTTCTGATTCTATCATACATACTTCGCAGAAGCGTCAACATCTCACAAATTGTGGAATACAATTGAAGAAAGGTTTGCTAGATCATCATCCACTCACTCAATTCAACTCAGAGCAAAGTTGATGGCTATTAAACAAGGTAGTAAATCTGTTTCCTCTCTTATTGATGAAATAAAATTTCTAACAGATCAGCTAGCTCCTACAGGAGAACTTGTTTCAGATAAAGAACTGGTGGTGATCACTTTATCAGCCTTAAATTCTGAATACATTATATTTTCAACCTCTATGAGACATCAAACCCCACCAGTTTCTTCTATTCAACTTCACAACAGTCTTCTAAGTGAAGAACTTATCATAAATGAAAGACACAATGATCTGATTCACAATAATACTAATCAAGCATTTCAAGCTCAATTCTATCAATCCAGAAACCTTTCCAGAGATCAGAATACAAGATTCAGATCACAATCTACTTCATCCTTAACCACAAACAATTTTAGATCTGGAAACTATCCAAGAAGAAACTTCAATCCTGGAAGAAATTATGGATACAACCAATACAACTCTCAAATCAAATCATCTACAAATTCCAGATATCACAATCCACATTATATTGTCTGTCAACTATGTGACAAGCAAGGACATAGTGCTCTGCAATGCAATACTAGATTCAATACTACAAATCCTACAAGAAATATGTCAGCAATGATGGCTTCAGAAAATATAACTGGGGAGAGTCCTTGGTTTGTAGACAGTGGAGCTACATCTCATGTCAGTCCAAACAAGTCAGAACTTCAACATTCGACAAGATATGCAGGTCAAGATATGATTCAAACTGCAGATGGCTCAGGTATGCCTATCACATGTTCTGGTTCTTGTATTAAAACTACTCCAACACATCTTTTCTCTCTGAATAATATACTACTGGTACCTAAAGCTACTCAGAATCTTTCGTCTGTTCATCAATTCACCACTAACAATAACTGTTCAATAACTTTTACTTCTAATGGATTTTATGTGAAGGACTTATCCAATGGGAGGATAATTTTACAAGGTCCACACAGTAATGGTTTATATCCCATCCAGTTCCTGAATCAGCAACTCAATAAATCCTTTTCCACTGCTAATGCAATTCCTTCTGAAGTCTGGCACAGCAGGTTGGCTCACACCTCCTTCAAAAATATACAGTGTATCTCAAAGAAATTTTCACTACCATCTTTAGTCAGTAAACCAATTACCTGCACTGCTTGCTCTCTAGGTAGATCTCATAAACTCTCTTTTCCAAAATCTGAAAATTTTAGCAACAAGCCCTTAGATCTACTACATATGGACCTCTGGGGACCAAGTCCAGTAATGTCAAGATCAGGGTACAGGTACTATGTAGCAATAATTGATAATCATACTAAATTTTGCTGTTCATCTGTTTTAAAGTTTACATTGAAAAGAATCTAAATGGAAACATCAAAACAATACGCACAGATGGTGGTGGTGAGTTCATGCATTAAACATGAGTACACTTGTCCTCACACTCCTGAAAAGAATGGAGTTGCTGAGTCCAAGCACAGACATCTTATAGATGTTGGTAGGACATTAATCATACAATCAGGCATGACAGATTCCTACTGGGTAGAGGCTTTTGCAACAGCCAACTATACAATAAACAGAATACCAGTAAAGACTCTAGGATTCAAAACACCTTTTGAGACATTATATCAGAAACAACCAGACTATCACCATTTAAGAACATTTGGAGTTCTCTGTTTTCCTTGGTTAAAACCATATGCTCCTCACAAACTTGCACCCAGAAGTATAGAATGTGTATTTGTTGGGTACTCTCCTGCTCAGAAAGGCTATAAGTTCCTAGATCCTACAACTGGTAGGATCTACATTTCTCGACATGTAACATTTCAGGAGTCAGTTTTTCCTATGAAGAATCAACTATCATTCAATCCTGCTACTGTTGGAAACTTGGACACTCCTTCTTCAGATATGCATCAGGTAGGTAAAACTCAAGTTCTTGCTTCAAAGTCTATTGTTACTTCATTTACTTCTAGTACTACTGATAAATCAGAGTCTTCTAGTCCAAATGTTAATCCTCTGTCAGTCACAATAGTTTTGAATGATCATCAAATGAAAACTAGGAGTAAATCAGGAATATACAAGCCCAAAACATACTCAACCAAACATACTTTTTCTGCAACTATCTCTGCCCAGATACCACCAGTAACACCTACATGTTTTAGTCAAGCCAATCAGCATCCTAAATGGAGTCAGGCATTAGCAGATGAGTATAATGCTTTAGAATCTGCAAACACATGGTCCAAAGTTCCCTATAACACATCTATGAATTTAGTAGGGTGCAAGTGGGTTTTTAGACTCAAATATAACCCCAATGGATCAATAGAAAAATACAAGGCTAGATTAGTATCCAAAAGATTTCATCAACAGGAGGGTATTGACTATTATGAGATATTCAGTCCAGTAGCCAAGGCAACAACTATTAGGATCTTATTGTCTTTGGCAGTGAACTGCAATTGGAGTGTTGCACAGCTAGATGTTAGCAATGCTTTTCTCCATGGTGATCTTGATGAGGATATCTATATGTCACAACCGCCAGGATTTGTTGATCCAGAGAAGCCAACCCATGTTTGTAAACTAAACAAGTCCCTCTATGGACTTAAACAGGCACCAAGAGCCTGGTATGCAAAACTCACAAAAGTTCTGTTAGCATATGAGTTTGTTATGTGCACTGCTGACAACTCCTTATTCATTCAGAAACTCAATTCATATATTACATATATTCTAGTTTATGTGGATGATATTTTAATAACAGGCTCTTCATCTTCATAATGTGCTACTTTCATAATTAAGCTGCAGTCTCATTTTCCAGTGAAGAATATGGGTGAACTGCACTACTTCTTGGGTGTGGAAATAAAAACAACACCAACAACTCTTTTCTTATGTCAAACGAAACATGCTTTAGATCTCCTGAAAAAACATAACATGGCAGGTGCAAAACCATGTACATCACCTGTGCCTGCTAACTACAAGTTGCAACAGACTACAGGAGTCCCATTAACTGATCCTACTCTATACAGGTCCTTAGTAGGGGCGTTGCAGTATCTTACATGGACCAGGCCAGAGATAGCCTATGCAGTAAATCAAGTCTGCCAGTTTATGCAGGCACCAACCACTGACTACTACACTGCTGCAAAGAGAATTCTAAGGTATATTAAGGGAACAGTTGAACATGGTTTGTTGTTTACTAAGGGCTCCAATGTTGTACAGGGCTACAGCGATGCAGACTGGGCTGGTGATCAACTAACTAGACGCAGCACAGGAGGCTACTGTATATTCTTTGGTTCTAACCCAGTCTCATGGTCAAGTAAGCGACAGACAACAGTAGCTATATCTTCTACAGAAGCTGAATTTCGCAGCTTAGCAGACTTGGCAGCAGAGATCATGTGGATCTGCAAACTACTACTGGAAATGAATGTTTCAATGCCATCCTCACCATCACTTCTTTGTGACAATCAGTGCAATCTCATACTCCTCTAATCCTGTCTTCCACACAAGAATGAAGCATGTAGCCATAGATTACAATTTTGTACGAGAATTAATCCAGACAAAGGCCCTCCAAGTCTCGTATGTTTCAACAATAGATCAGGCAGCAGATATCTTCACAAAAGGATTCTCTGGCCCGCGTTTTGCTACACTTCGGAACAAACTGTGTGTATGCAAAATGCCTACCATCCAGTTTGAGGGGGGTAATAGATTACACCCTGTTTACACTTTGATCACTGTCAGCAATCTATGACCTGTCTGCCTAATCATCAATGAGTCATGTAAAGTGAGTTGTCCATGGTATCATATGCATAACCGGCTCATGTTAGTCAATCCATGTCTGTTCAATGTACAATGCCTAGTACAAATACATTGTAAACATTTTTCTGTAAAGTTAATAAATGTTGTGAGAAAGCTTTTCTACTAAAAATAGGGTTATTAATTAGTAACCCCTATTCATCATATTTTTATAATGGCTAAATAACTCTCGTTTGATTAATACTAATCTAGTATTAGATTAGATTAATGATTTTGATTTATAGTTAGAAATAGAAAATTAGAGTTAGTGTTTTGGTTTTTTGGAGGGAAGAGAAGTAGATGGAAAAAATAATTTTTTTTGAAAACCCTAAATTTTTTATTCACCCAACCAAATTGAGTGATTCCAATGAGAAATTTGAGGTGGGTGAATCCGTTTATGAAATAAAAACCAAATTTTACATACCTCATGATGAAAATCGTTATTTACCCAACCAAAGATTGATTTTTTTAGCTTTTCAGACATGTTTACGGTTGGATTTTTTCTTTTGTAACCAACCGTAAAACTAATTTATGGTTAGGTAATGATGAATTTCTAACCGTAACTGGGTAAAATAACTGGGTAAAATTTGGAAAAACCAGTTAGGGTTGGTTTCGATATGTCAAAACCAACCGTAGAAAGCTCCTTCAAATATTCTTTTTTATAATTACAGTTGGGTTTTTGAAAAATCCAACCGTCAAATTTTCTAAAAAAATGCAGTTACGTTTGGGTTTTGAAGAATTCCCAACTATAACACCTTCAGAACTTGATTTCAAAAACCCAACCGCAACTTAAACTGAAAACCTAATATTTATTAAAAATTCAATCAATCAAACCTTTTTTTTTTTGATTTCTTGATTGGGTTGTTGATGATGTTTAATTTGTTAGTTGGGTTGTTGTTGATGATGTTCAAGAAAAGAAGCTGAATAGATTTTGATGATGTTTAATTTAGTTATTAAGTTTTAATTTAGTTATTAAGTTTTAATTTTAGAGGAGGATAATTTATACATTTTATTATTGTTTAAGACACCTCTAGCCAACTATTTGGATACCTTTAATCCTGAAAAAATCTCTCTATTCGAACCATAAGCCCCTATACGAGGGTTCATATAATATAGTTGGTGAGGATAGAAATAATCCTGCATACATAATCCATCCGCCACAACGTGATATGTTAACATTCTGTGTGCAGAAGAACAGAAATGGGTTTTGAACACTAACCATAAGATAATTTATGGACATCTAAAACTGAAAAGCCAGGGATAGAAACATTCTGAATAAATTACTTTGATAACTATGAATATCAAAGTTGGAAAGTTTCATCAACAAGTACTGTTGGTTACCAAGTTACTATTGTTGCACCTCCCTGTTAACAACCAGCTGCCAAACTGGATGGCACATTGAATCTTCAAAACAAATATGACCTGAATAACCGATTATGTCTCAGATGTCTGCATTCTCGGTTCACTTCTCTTTCTTAGTTTCTTTGCATTTAGATGTAGGCTGGAGATGTAGGTATGTTCCCGGAACATACTTCTCCAGTATGTGGAACGAATCATGTCAAAAAACAACGGGAACTTTAACCTTGCAATCAAGACCACCGGAACGCAACTAAACCCCACAATAGGAATGAGAGCCCATGTGAATATCTCTCCAAGCACGATAAATAGGGATGCACTAAAAGCTACCAATACACTGGCCATAGATATGTACAGAGTTGCAAGTCCTAATATCAACTTTTTAGGCAAGCCCTCGAGAAACTCAAATTCTGTATACCGGGAAGTATATACGGCCAAGAACATTAGCACTGATGTGAGAGAAGAGAATAAAGCGAAGGCATCTGCTACTGCAAAGACCATAAATAAATTCTTTTCCAAAAAAACTGGGATGCCGTTCTTACTGCTTTTACTATCACTAATATAGCCTCCGGGAACAGTAAAAGATGAAGCGAATGCTACAGTAGCAATGAGAGCAGCTACTAGCATGCACGATCCAGAGGTATCCTTGAACCACTTCTCCCCACTTTCCTTCAACTCTTTGTGTTCTTTTGTAAATATATCATGTGCTGTATCCCCATTTTTGTTTTTCTTAAATTTATTTTTCAGCGGAATCATGTTTTCCACCCCCTAAGCAGAAAGAAAATTACAAAAAAGTTATAGTACTTGAAGGAATCAGCTTCGGCGTAAAGTTTTAATTTTTGAGTAAAGTAAACACTAAGATACTTCAGATAATTAGGAAAGCTGGGAATTTTTCTTTTTTAAAAAAACTTCGCTTGGGGAATAGACTATGAAAGTAGAACTCAATTTGTTACCTAATTACTAGATTAAGTTAAGAAAACCAATGTGCAGTTGTTCTTAATTTGAATCAGTAAAAACAGCACTAAGTAGTCAGTTAAATGGCAGTTGAAATTACACCCTTACCTTGAACCACTGCATTTCTCGTTGCATCTGAAGATATGCACCAGAGACCGAATTAAGTTGAGCAGGAGGTGCTAGCTTGGCAGCATAATGCAAGATAGTGTTACCCTTGCTATCATCTCTGGTAACTAGATCGATTTTTTCTTTTCCACTTACTTTACATATAAGGTTCAAAATTGTTTCATTTCGTTCAGCAATAGCCATTTGTATCATAGATTGTCCCCCCATCCCATGCCAAATTAGGGATGGAAAGAGTTGAATACACACCTCTACAAACTCTACACATCCGTGCCTTATAGCCATCCTCATGACATTAGATCCTTTAAAAAAATCTATTACTTCTACCTGATTCATTCTTTCTTTGAGTGTTGTAAATATAATTTGAACCAAGGCTTTCGACTTGTTGTGCTTCACTTTGTCGTCATATAACTGTTTGTGCAACTGTTTGATACGAGTCACTGAAATAAACAACCACAACCAAGTCACATGCAACTAAATTAAAAGGTAGATGGAGTGCCATAAAATAAGCCCACTACTCTTACAGAATTTAAAGAGCTTTTTGCTGATGAACAAGGAAGAATTAGGTTAAATCTCATCGTTTTTTCTTTAGAAAAAGATTACATCAGATGAGGGTTTGCATTTTATAAATTGCAAATTATAATTAATCGCACGTTATCCTTCAGCTAACTAACATAGTAAAGATAAAAAGATAAAACAAAATTAAGCTCGGGTTGTTCCCCAAAGGGAAGAATAAAACCTGGTGACCAGATGAAGCGCACGAAGAAAACATAGAACTTGATCATGAGTAAAACCATGATTCTGGCGGCAGATACACATTTTACAACGATTTCCGGTGAAGAGAGTTCGGTGTTTTCTGAATTCTGGGGTGGTATTTTGTAAGACCCTTCAAATCTGTCAACAGGGTTCTCTTCGTCTTCATTGGTGCCTTCCAAGCTTCGGGGAAGCCTTACTTCTGAGCTAAGTGAAGAATTTCTTCCGTTTGTTCGGGTGTCAAGCTCATACGTAGTATTTTTGTCCACTTTAACCACTGTATATTTCATGTCACCCGCATTTAGAAAAAATATATGAGCATATGGGGATTATTTAGGATAGTCAACTAACATGAGTAGATGCAGCGTTGCCAGAATGTAAGTTGAGCTCCACTAGCAAACGCAAACGGCCTTTCTGCCATGTAATCCATTGCTTTTGTGTGTACTTTCTTTGTCTGATCAATAATCAGTTCTGGAAATCGCTGGACAATAGATGATGCAATATCTACAAGTAACGCATTTCGCTATGTTAGAATATACATATGCGATTAAACATTCAAATATAAAGTAAACATGTTTCAGTGTCTTTTCAGTATTCCGCATTTATTAATGAATAGAGCTAAACTTGTTTTATGACATACCGTAGAAACCAGCATCAATCATGCGACACAATAAAGATTCACCTTGGCTACCAGAGAAAGGACTCGGGTGCTCGTGTCTAGTTACGGAATAAAGATACTCAACTGTCTCTCTTTGTCCAGCTGTAACTGAGGTTAGAGCACTACTAAGTGGTACCCTTCCTAACCCATTTACTATCTGAGGCAAATTGGAAGTTTTGTTTACCATCACCTCAGCGGCTTTAGCAAATCCATACGTAGCAGCATAATGGAGTGCTGTATAACCACTAGTTGTTGTTCTATATTCAAGGATTTCTGGTGGCATGATATTCACAATCTTCTCTATAAACATCAGATTCCCTTCAATTACAACTACATGCAACACTGTTTGTGAATCACTAGCGATTACTTTTGCGATAGCTTCTGGATTCTTCTCCAAAAATTTACTAGTCATTTCCCAGTCACCCTTTATTGCTGCGTAGTATAGCTCCTGGTATCCATCCAAAACATCTAAACTCGTCACCTGACCACCATATTCAGCTTAAACATACAGGAGCAGCACATCAGTAACATATCAAAAATTGACAAAATAAATCAAAATCTAATGTAATATTTCATTTTCGACATTTACCAGATTTCTCTATCTGATCACTATGATCATCAGGTATCACTGGGGTGATCTCCTCATTATCATTCACTGTTGATGGCTTTTCCATAAATTCCATGTTTGCTGCTAAATTATCTGTAGTAGCAATAGTAATGATAGTATCTTCTTCTGGTGTCAATAATGTTGATGGTGACGACGCTAAAGCTACAAAATTTGGAGAACTAAGCAATATAGGGAATAATTTGGAGAAATTAATTGAAAATTTTCTACATATAAACGAATAACTTTACCAACCTGGCTGATAAAGAGGATTAATTGATGAAGATGATGGGTTTGTGGCAGTTTTATGTTTTTCTTCGTCAATAATACTAGTAGTACCACCAATGTTTTTTACATTCCGTGATGCATTTACTTGCGATTCCACAAGTACCTTAAGTAACGCTTCAACCCTACCAAGAGATTCAACTAATTGCTGCAGACCTAGTGCGATCATTTCCTGATGACTATCCCGATCATTGCCTACTAATTCTGTAGCAGCAGCCATGGCCGTATGAGATATATAACTTACTGAGAGCGAGAAAAATGAGGTTCAGGTGTGTCTAATATGTAGTCCTTACAACTTCAGTCCAATCAAAGGTCGGATTGTTTACAGGAGATTGAAGTGCACTCCCCCCCTAATTTGTTTAATCAACTTATTTAGCTTTCTTAATAATAAACAATCGTCCAATAGCTTATCCAAAGTTTAAGCCATCTAATCATACAAAAGTCGTTGATGCCAATTTATTCATGATTATTTCAGTATATAGCTTGTAATGTATGTAGATTCCAGAATATCTTACATATTTGATAATAATAAACTGAATATGGACAAATAATAACGGTATTCATAATGCATGTTCAGGCAACCAACGTTAATAATTGATCTGAAGTTTACACATCCAGAGCCCAGAATGCTCCTCTTCTTTGCTTAGAACCAGTCATTTCTAATTTACAAGTAATTACTAGACGGCTGCTGAAGAAATTTGTCCGGAATTAATTTTAACCCTCTATTTGCGACTGAAACAAAATGGTGACGTCTATCCATTCCTAACAGTTTATATTTTACATCACAGTTAGTTTTTACACCACACCTTTTCAATTTTGTTTTAATTGGAAACAATTGAAGGTGAAATTGATTGAATTCATTCGATTTGGTGGAGTTTAAATATAATCGGGGACCCTAAATCTTTGATTATCAAATAAATTTTGAAAAAAAATGATCAATTTCGATCCAGTTTGATCGAATTGAATGAAATTATAAAATTTAGATTACACTACTGTTTTTCAAGTTCTTATTTTCAAAGTAACTGACGACCAATTCGAATTGGATCAAATTAATGTTGTTTAAAAACAATTAGGGGTCCTAAATATCTGATTATCAAATTATTGTTTGGAAGAGAACTATCAATTTTAATTCAATTAAACCAATTTTTCTTAAGAAAAGATTGTAACGTGACAGACAATGACTCACTTTTTCATCCTCTAGAAGGACTTTATTTGAAAATAGATTTTTGTATTTGCTGATAGGACCATCATATGTCGTGCTACCTAAATCATTTCTAAGGTCACATGGTAACAGAACAAGAATTTAATTAATACTGGATGGGTATTTTATTGTGGTATGCAATCATTCAAGGGTTCAAGGTTCATGAAAAAACAAGATAGATAGTATAACCAACCTTAATAGTCTGTTTGGATACCATAAATAAAAGTGCTTTTGTTTTTATTCTCCTGAAGCAGAAGTCAGAAATAAAATATTTTTACTCCACAAAAAGTTATTTTTTTTATTTCTGAAAGTTATTATAAAATTATGTACACAAACTAACTTCTGACTTTTCTGTTTCCAGTATCAAAATCTATTATATTAATACTATCAAACAGAATCACAATTAAGATGAAATTCGGAGGATAAGATGTCCAAATTTTTAAACATTATAAGTCCTAGCATGCCTGGCTAGTTTATCTGCCAGGTTATTACATTTTCTACTAAACAATTTGCATTTCCAAAATGAATACTTGCTTAGCATTTCCTTAAGTCTAAAACTATATTATGACATTCACAAGCCACAATTTCATGAGTTCCATTGACTGCATCTCTACCAGTTTGGCATCAAGCTCGAAGAACACTTGATATAATCCTAGCTATTCTGCCCACCTCATAGCCTGCAACAGCCCCTCACATTCAGCTTGTTCAGCATTCAGTTCTCCATCAGCATGTATGCACTTTGCTTGTTCAAAGTCACCTGCACAATTACGAAAAATTAGTCCATATCCTGATTGTTTAACTAACTTTTTATAAGAAGCATCACAACATATAGAAATAAATAGAGAAAGAGGTGGTATCCATCTTGGTGGATCAATAGGTATGCTTCCCTTTCTGAGAAGCCACTTTTCCTACGTCTACTGATTCATGTCATATCATTTAGGTTTTGTATGCTTCTGATAACATCAACTGGATTGGGTTTAACATCCTCAAAAAAGATAGAAAGGAACCCAAACTAGAATTTCAATCAAACCTCAATTAGAATGGATTCAAATACTAATATGTGCATTTCGTTGCAAAATTTCTAGAAGGGATTCAAATAGATGATAGAATTTCTAAAAGAGACATTGAAAAACAAAACACTGAAATATTAAACTTAGATTCGATTATAGATGGGAGATCTATATAAACGACAAATTTTATTCTGATATATTAAAGAGTTGAACAACTTGAACTAAACACAAAGACTTCTATTTTTGCTTTTCTTGAATATTTTTGCTATACGTTGAATTCCAGACGATCCCTCAAATATTTGAATCCCGGCTCCACCACTGTTATACCATAGTTATTATTTAATTGAAAAATATTTTTTTGGTTGTGAATAACAAATGTATATTACAAATGTTTGTAACAAATGTACAATGCAAATGTTTATGTTACAAGAGCCTTTTATAAGGCTGTCCCATAGAAGTGTAAAACGAGCCGACCAAGCACAATTCACGAGTCGACTAAGCACAATTCAGCCGATAAACTCATATTGTTAGCACGATGTTATGTTATATTATGATGTGTTATGTCAGAAAAATAACCGTATTATAATATACCGTCATACTTATTCTATGTTTTTTAAAGAAAATATTTTATAAGAATAACATATTAAAAATTTAGTAAAAGAAAGATTTTTTTATGAAATATGCATGAAATATTTTAAAAAAATATATTTTATGAAAATAAAATATTAAAAGTTTATTATACAGTGTTGTGTAATATTTTACTCACGTTATGACGTGTTTTTTTAGCGTGTTCTGTTTTATGCTTGTCTGTAATACGTGTTGTGTGATGTCATTTTGTCAACCAGTGCGGCCCAGCCCAACCCAACTCATGAAACTACCATGTTATGGCATATTGTGTTTAAATTTTAGCCACTTGATAGACACATTTTAGTGTCTGAATTGCACCTTAATTTCTAGTGAGTTAGTATTCGATTTTGTATCTATTACGTGTTTTTATGCTTTTGTAGGTACATTAGAAGAATAAAG